>ML808693.1:46490-63844 GCA_009831015.1 Picea engelmannii | reverse complement strand
CAGTCCATACCAATCAACAGATCATACGATCCCAGGGGTAATATGTTAAGGGTTGCTTGGGTGGGGAATTCGCCCATAATGAATTGGCAGGCTGGTATGACCTCCGCTACCCTTCTTTTGGTGCCAGTGGCTAACTGTACCAACTATAGCTTGGTGTTTTTATGTGGCTATAGTTTACATTTATCCACAGCCTTAGGGGCTATATAACTCAAATTTGAACTAGGGTCAATCATAATAGACACTAGATGGTTGGTGATCATACCTTAGATTTCCACCACTGAAGCTTGGCGGTCATCTTGGTTATTATCCAAGGATGCATAAATTTACGGTACACTCCTGGCCACATTATTGACGGTGGTAGCTTCTTGAATGTTGTAAATTCTTCGGCTGTTCTATTGTCGGTGTGAGCAGTCCCTCAATAGATGTTCTTCTCCACAACCCCAACATTTCAAAGGTTCTCTCTTTGGGTTATTAGTCTTTACTAGGGCATATCTAGGAAGTTTATTTCCGCTCAAGGAGGGAAAGTTCTGTTGGTGTACACTTCGGGCTAGGAAGCTCATCCTTGAGTTATTTTTATAGTCCTTAAATCTTGGGGATTTAAACCCCTTTTTTTGGAATCCCAAACCATTTTTCTGCTTCCAGCCTTCGCGAGGTCCTGTCCGATGCCCAAGCTGTTCATAACAATATCTTGCCTTTCAGATAGTATCTTCTAGGGTCTTTGCTTCGTCAAATTCAATCATGTTCTGATAGTCCTTAGGTAGTCCACTGATGAATCGTTGCACCTTTTCCTTTTCTTCTTTTATGTAGGGTACATACCTCAGCAACTCGAGGAATCCGTTGACATATTCCTCTATGGTGAGTTGCCCCAGCTTGGGTTCATAGAATTCTTTAGTCTTTTCGTCGAAGTTTTTTTCCGACAGATATTTCTTCCTGAAGTATTTCTCAAACCATTCCCAAGATAGGTCTTCTTCGTGAATCCCTTTTACATTCTTAAGGTCTTCCCACCAAATGGAAGCCTTTCCAGTCAAGTTGAAGGTGGCTACTCGGGCCTTCAAGTTTTATGAGAAGTCATGGACTCTGAAATACTTCTTTAGTCCAAGAAGCCAGGCCTCCACTTCCTCTCCTTTCTTTACTTCACCGTCGAAGGAGGGTGGTTTGGACTTCTTGAACTCTTTGAGATTTTGACTCTTGGTAAGTTTTTGCTTCTTTCGTTTTCTTCGGGAATGAGAACTAGTTATGCTGCTAGAAGATCCCTCCAAGTCGCCAGCTTCCTTTCCAGAGAAATCATATGAGGCTTGTCCCTTATCTCTGGGGTGGACCTTTCTCGAGGTGCTCCTCTCAGTGTGGCCACTGACATGACCACGTTTCTGTATCTCAGATTCGTGCTGCAATTGTATTTGTATGTCAGATAAGCTTTGCAGTAAAACTGCATTAATTTCTGTTTTCTTCTCTTGCTCTTTTATCATCCTCTCGTTGTCAGCCTTGCAGCTCTGCAATTCGACCATGAGGCTCCTCACAGTCTCAGCTAGATCCGGAGGGGTCCCTACTTCCCTCCTTTCGTCAGACTCTTCGTCTCTATTGTGGGAACCCTCCCCCACTTCATAGTGAGTTGCCATTCTATACGTCTGTAATTTCCCACGATTGATCTTCCGCTTGTGTGCAAAAGAAAAATGCTGGTTGTTAGTCAATATTTATATTCATTTATGACCAGTACATAATTCATATTTTTCACATGCACACACACAATAGGAGTTTTCATTCTTAACTTTGACTTTTAATTGAGGGGGTCAAGATAAAGAGTTACTCCTTTTAACAGTACTCCGAATGGAGTATCTGTGCAATCCGTTCATGATCCCAACCAGGCCAAGTGTTGTAACCATGCTCTGATACCAATTTGTAACACACACACTACGGGAACTAATATTTTTCATCTTTTTTCCTCCTTTTCACCGAGGAACAAAATTCCCTGAATCCCTATGGGGCCTGATGAAGACCCTACCATCTCTTATCCTTACCCATGTGATCGTTGGCTATGACCACATGCCTTACCGGAGAGGTGCTTCCGACTTTCGCGATTCGGGAAATCGCGATGCATGTGTTCCCCTGCTCTCTTGTCTCTCGAAGTGCCGAAATCTGAAAGGGACCAATAGTTTGTCATATCTAACAATGCCTCGGATTAAAACCTGGCATCCCACCTTTCGAAGTTTCGCGTATCGGGTTTTCACGGTAGAAGAGGACGAGGGGTTCATACCTTCGGTTTTCTGGGTGCCGAAACACCAACAACCAAATCTACATGTGCTAAGCCATATCGAGATTTCACAAGTCGGGAATTCGGGACTGACGTGTACCATGGACTTGCTTCTAGATATCCCAGGTGCCAAAATATCGAGACATCAAGACTTATCCGCGCTATTATTATTTCAGGGTTTCGCAAGTCGGGGTTTCACGAGGTGCGTAGAAAGAAGGTCTCGCACTTAGGTTTCCGGGGTGTGGAAACTCCTAAGCCCATATTCATCGCTAAGCTCATTTCGGGGTTTCGCAAGTCGGGACTTCGTGACCGACAAGTACAAGGGAACTAAACCTTGGGTTTCCCGGGTGCCGAAACACCGAAACATCCAAACTCTAGACACACTATGTCATTTCGGGGTTTTGCAAGTCGGGATTTCGGGACTGGCGAGTACAAGAGACTGGCCCTTAGATATCCCGGGTGCCGAAACACCGAAACACCGTATCTCATCCGCTCTATTATCATTTTGGGGTCTCGCAAGTCAGGATTTCGGGATATGCGCAGACATGAGGTCTTGCACCTAGGTTTCCCAGGAGCCGAAACTCTGAACCATATATCCTCTAAACTCACTTCGGGGTTTCACAAGTCAGGATTTCGCGATGTGCGATGACAATAATTCTCACATCTGGGTTTCCCGGGAGACGAAACTCTGAAGTTCATATATATATACGCTAAGTTCATTTTGGGGTTTTGCAAGTTGGGATTTCGGGATATGCACAGACATGAGGTCTCGTACCTAGGTTTCCCGGGAGCCAAAACTCCAAAGTTCATATCTATATACACTAAGCTCGTTTCGGGGTTTCGCAAGTCTGGATTTCGCGACACATGAAGACAAGGAAACTTGCCCTTGAGTATCCCGGGTGCCGAAATGCCGAAACACCAAACTCTAACCCGACTATACCATTTCGGGGTTTTGCAAGTCGGAATTTCGCGACGTGCGAAGACAGGGAAACTTTCCCTTGGGTTTCCTGGTTGCCGAAACTCCAAAACACAAAAACTTATCCACGTTAGACTATTTCGGGGTTTCACCTATCGAGATTTCAATACATGCAAGTACAAGGAAACTTACCCTTGGGTATCCCGGGTGCCGAAATGCCGAAACACCAAACTCTAACCCGGCTATAACATTTCGGGGTTTCACAAGTTGGGATTTCGCGACACATGAAGACAAGGAAACTTGCCCTTGTGTTTCCCGGTTGCCGAAACTTCGAAACACCAAAAGTTATCCATGTTAGACTATTTCGGGGTTTCACCTATCGGGATTTCACGACATGCGAGTACAAGGAAACTTACCCTTGGGTATCCTAGGTGTCGAAATGCCGAAACAACAAACTCTAACCCGACTATACCATTTCGGGGTTTCGCAAGTCAGGATTTCGCGACGTGCAAAGACAAGGAAACTTGCCCTTAGGTTTCCCGGTTGTCGAAACTCCGAAACACCAAACTGAGGGAACCATTCTTTCTGGTGCAAGGTTTCCAAACTTAGGCCATAAAATCCTTCAACGGATTCTTGGGTAATTATCACCAGGCTGGGTGACCTGACTGAAGGGTCTTCTTAGATTACCGAGCTAAGAACTCTGTGACAGAGGCAAGGTAAGCTTAGATATTTACTTAAACGGTAGTCCTTTCAAGGAGCTCACTCCGGCTCTGGAATAGTTAGGGAGCTTTCCCAGAAGGAGGTGTCTGCGGGGAAATCCAACCAAGACATCATGTGAGTCAAGTAAATGGGACAGATCTTCCCGAGAACGGACTTCGAAATCTGAACTTGTTCAATGTATATATATAAATGAACCGAATATGGCCATACAAGTATAAGCATGCATCCGCCTTTTCTGATCAAACACATCAAGCGAACACTTCTATACATAAACCATTCATGAATGTACAACCATGAGCATGCATTTCAGGGACATTCAATTTAAAATACAGGACATAAATACTTATTAGAAAAACACCAGGTGTAATGCAACTGCTGAGAGGGGTGCTCGTTTCCACCCAACTGTAGGCTCAACGACTCCAAATGGATTTACCACTAGCCACCCCAAGCTAGACAACGATGCTTTGAGACTCGGTCTCTTACTTCCCGCTCGTTGGAAGTCTAGGACGAAGGTTACTCTCCTTCTCCTCTGCTCATGACTCTCTGTATCTCCTGGAGTTCCTCTGGTTCTCCTTCCACGATTCCTGTCGCGTGTGTGTGTGTTCGCCTGCTCCTCTCTCCCCCCCTTCCACACTTCTTTCCTCCTACGAGGTTGCGTGTGGCACGAAATTCCCTGTCTGATGGTCAGGTCTGAGAGCTTCTACAGATGGGCGGTTCGCCCCTTCCCCTCATTTACTCTTGAGGAGCCTCCCCACCTACCATCCGGACAGGTAATTCATTTCGGGGTCTGAGAGTGAGCTTTGGTTTTCCCGAGCACGTACAAACCAGTATGGTTTTGGTTCGGTGTAAGTTAACGCAGCCACTCCCGGCCCCTTCCACCACCTCTCATCAGCCATCGTGGTCTCTTTTTAGAACATCCCCCTCTCAGCAGTCATGCAACATATATTCATACATCATTTAGATTCCTCAGACCTTTTATATTAAGGTCCGTTAATTCAACATTCACAATCTTTGAGTTTGCCATAGTTCTTGGCCAGTATAGTTATTTTTACAGACTGGGGGAAACATGGTGTTACAGCCGAAGCCCTGAGTTTCGAAGCTCTTAT
The DNA here is from genome assembly GCA_009831015.1 of Picea engelmannii. Lineage (NCBI taxonomy): Eukaryota > Viridiplantae > Streptophyta > Pinopsida > Pinales > Pinaceae > Picea > Picea engelmannii. The sequence goes on along the minus strand of ML808693.1, from coordinate 58,854 downwards.
CCACTGTAGATCCACCATTCTTCGTGCATTTTATAGTTCGTTGTTCTCTGATGTTGTGACACGTGGAAAAGGGAAACCTCTGAAGCTCCGGAGCCCAAAGTTTCAACACTCCGGATAAGCACCCAAATCATTAGCACTGGGTCACAGCCACGGTCAGATGTAGACAAAGGGCTGAAGAAAAAGGGGATAACGCCCGAAAATTTGTTGCAAAATGGAGCATGGCTTAGAGATAGAATTGTGGGGATTCTTGATCGACATAGACCCACCGAAAAATGGAGTCTGATATTATTTATGTTGAATCATATTGTCTAAGTTCTTATGGAAAATTATTAAAGACTGATAGCCTGACAAAAAATCGGTTGACTGCACATTTGTGCAGAGTTAACAATTGACAGAGCCGAACCGAGTTGTTGCATAATACAAAGAAATGGAGGAGGCACATGATGCTTACTGTTCGGAGGATGAAGTTAGAGGAATGGATGTCCATTTGGGAATTGAAGGAACAAACTCCAATGGGCATGGAGAAGAAATATATAAAGACGTGGGCATGATGAAAATTATTAAAAGGTTGCAAAACGATGTCCAAATTCACCGGGAAGATAACAAAAAGCTCATGAAAGCCAGGGAGGAATAGGGAGAATTCAACATAAATTTGACGCAGAGCCTGGAAATAATAGAAAATAAATTGGATAAGGAGAGTGGCTTAAGCAAATCAGGAAGTCACAAAAGAACAAAAAGTGATATCATACATCACCAACACTCCCCAAGGCATTGCAATAAGAGAGTACACAACAAATCAAGTCCATCCCCTGTTAGGAAGCATAAGAGGTCCGAGGTGGATGAGCTATGAGGAGAAATGAACAAAATCAAACCTCCTACATTTGAGGGGGAGCACAAGAAGAATGAAGATGAAGATACATGGTTGTTGGGCATGAGAAAGTATTTTCAATTGCACAATTATTCTTCTCATGCAGAAAGAAGAATTTCCATCTATCAACTCAAAGGTAAGGCATCCATGTGGTGGGATCAACTAGTGCAGGTGCAACACATTGATGAGAAAAATGTTACTTGGAGGGAATTCAAGAAGTATTTTGAAAAGAAATACTTGACTAAGAGGTACTATGATAAGAAAATGAAAGAGTTCTTTGAACTCAAGCTGGGAAATATGTCCATTGATGAGTATGAAAGAAGGTTTTTAGAATTTCTTAAGTATGTATATTTCATCAAGGATGAGACAGTAAATATTCAGAGGTACTTGAGTGGTTTTCCATCATCCATCAGTGACAAAGTACAATATGATGATCCCAAAACATTGGAGGAGACCATAAGGCGAGCTAAGTGCCTATATGACCAGCAAAAAACAAGGCCAACTTTCCAAAAATCTTGGGAAGACAAGAAGAAATTCAAGATGGATCAGAGGAAGAAGGGAATTAAGCCACCATTCTTCAGAAATAATCCTCAGGGGAAACCAACTTCTAGATAACCCAGAATGATTGAGACAGGTGGTCAAAGGCCAAGGAAGCCACCTATTCAATGTTGGGGTTGTAAAGGTGATCATATGTTTAGAGATTGTCCTCACAGAAGTGACAAAGTGAGAGTTGTTCACAATGTTCAGCGAGCTGAAACAATGGGGGACATGGGAAGAAATGTACCAAGGATCTATGCAGCCTTGGACAATAAGAAAACAGAGTATCAATCACAAATGATTGAAGTGGAAGGTATGATCAACAACCAAACCATTACTATTTTAATTGATTCAGGAGCTAGTCATAGTTATATAGATCCTAAGATGGTGGAAAGTTTGCATTTTCCAAGAAACAAGCATGAAAAATCTTGGTTGGTGCAACCGACTACTGGAGCCAAAATAAAAGTCAATGAGATGGTTAAGTCATGTCTTATGGACATGAATGGACTGAGCACAATGGAATATTTGAACATCTTTCCTTTAGGTTCTTATGATTGCCTAATTGGTATGGATTGGTTAGACCAACACCATGCTATCTTAGACTATCACAACAAGGCATTCAATTGCCTAGATGAGGAAGGAAATCAGAGAACATTCCAAGGAATTCCTAGGATAGTGACTATCAAATAAATTTCAGCAATGCAGCTGAAGAAATGCTATTTGCATCTCATATGGAAGAAGCACCTAAGGATAAGGTGCAAAATTTGGAGGATCATGCAGTCCTGGAATACTTTGAAGATGTGTTTAAAGAGGTACCAGGACTACCCCAAAAGAGAGATATTGATATCTCTATAAATTTAATGCCTGGAGCAGCTCCAGTGTCAAAGACTCCTTACATAATGAGTACACCAGAGCTGAAGGAGTTGCAAATGCAACTTGAAGAACTTCTGAAGAAGGGGTATATACGCCCAAGTGTCACCTTGGGGTGCCCCAGTCTTGTTCGTGAAAAAGAAAGATGGGACATTGAGATTGTGCATAGACTTTAGACAGTGGAATAAAGTGACTATAAAGAACAAGTATCCTCTGCCAAGGATTGATGATCTCTTCGATCAATTGAAGGATGCAAAGATATTTTCAAAGATAGATCTCAGGCAAGGATTAAAGAGGAAGATATCAACAAGACCATCTTCAGGAAAAGATATGGTCATTATGAGTTCACAGTGGTTCCATTTGGGTTGTCAAATGCACCAGCTGTTTTCATGTGCCTAATGAATGGTGTTTTCCGAGAATATTTAGACAAGTTTGTCATTGTCTTTTTAGATGAAATCCTTGTATATTCCAAGTCATAAGAAGAGCATGAGCATCATTTGAGGATGGTGTTGCAAGTTCTAAGAGAGCATCAGTGGTATGCCAAATTGATCAAGTTCTCATTTTATTAAAACATAATTCACTATTTGGGGCATATCATATCCGAAGAAGGGATAGCAGTGGAACCTGAAAAGATTGAGGCCATTAAAGGGTGGACAACACCTAAGAATGTGATAGAAGTCGGATTTTTCATGGGTCTAGATGGTTACTACAGAAGGTTCATGGCGGGGTTTTCAAGAATAGCTCACCCCATCACTTCCTTGCAAAGGAAGGGGAAGAAGTTTCAATGGACAACAGAATGTGAAATGAGCTTCCAACAATTGAAGTATCTGTTAACCAATGCTCTAATTCTGTGGATTTTTTATCTGAATGAAGATTTTGTGGTTTGCACAGATGCGTGCAAAGAAGGACTTGGAGGAGTCCTTAGTCAGAATGGATTTGTAATATGTTTCGAGTACATAAAATTGAAAGAGCATGAAAGGCTCCATGCCACTCATGATTTGAAGTTGGCAGCCATAGTGCATGCTTTGAAGAAGTGGAGGCACTACCTCATGGGAAAGAGGTTTGAGTTGAGGACATACCATAATGGTCTGAAGTATTTGTTTGATCAACCAACTCTAAATGCCAGGAAAAACAGATGGTTATAATTCTTTTGTGAATATGAATTTGATATAAAGAATATCAAGGGAAAAGAAAACAAAGTGGTTGATGCACTCAGCAGAAGCGTGCATGAGTTGCATGCTACAACCAATAGCATGTACCAATCAAATTTGAAAGACAAATTTGTAGAGGCTGCAAAATCAGATTTGCAATACATGGAATTGGTAACCAAATTGCAGCAAAGTAAAATGCAATTGAAAGTTGAGGATTATGAATTGGGAATTGATGGAATTCTCCTATACAGAAACAAAGTTTATGTATCCAACTCTTCTGAATTGAGGAGTGTGATTTTAAAAGAAATGCACAATGTACCTTATGCAGGACACCCAAGATAAACAATTTCAATAGTCAAAAACCAATATTATTGGCCAGGCATGAAGAGGGAGATTGTTGATTTTATTGCCAAATGTTTGGAATGTCAAAGAGTAAGGAATGAGCATAGACACCTAGCTGGTTTATTGCAACCATTACCCATTCCTGAGTGGAAATGAGAAGTTGTAACAATGGATTTCATCATGGGATTACCCAGAACAAGCAATCAACATGATGCAATCATGGTTGTGGTGGACAAGCTTACTAAAGCTGCCCATTTCATTCCTATGAAGACTACTCACACGACAACCAATGTTGTTGATACTTATATGGGGGAAGTAGCACGCTTGCATGGCATACCCAAGACAATTGTGTCTGACAGAGACCCAAAGTTTACCTCAAAGTTTTGGAAGGGGTTATTCAAGGGGTTTGGAACAAATCTAAACTTCAACACAACATATCATCCTGAATTGGATGGGAAGACAAAAAGGATGAACCAAGTGATAGAGGACATGTTAAGGATGTATGTGATGGACAAACCATCTAAATGGGAATATTATCTACACTTGATATAATTTGCCTACAATAATGGGTATCAAGCATCACTGAAGATGAGCATGTTTGAAGCACTTTATGGCAGAAAGTGCAACACCCTAGTAAGCTGGGACAACCCAGCTGATAGGGAAGTGGTCGGGCCAGAGTTTCTCAAGGAAATTGAAGAGAAAATGATGAATATTAAACAAAATTTGAAGGCTGCCCAAGACAGGACGAAAATTTATGTTGATAAGAACAGAACTCACAGGGAATTTAAAGTAGGGGATCATGTATTCCTGAGAGTGAAGGCCAACAGAAGCTCCCTGAAGTTGGGAAATTGTTCAAAGTTGGCAGCTCGATATTGTGGGCCGTTTGAAATCCTAGAGAGGATTGGTCCAGTAGCATATAGTCGTGCATTGCATGCATGTCTATACATAATGTATTTCATGTTTCATTGCTTAAGAAATATGTACCTGATGTTAATCATGTTATTGATTGGAATGTGATTCAGGTGGAGCAGGAAAGCGCTTTTCAGGTGCATCTGGTGTGTATACTAGACCAGAAAAGCAAGCATCTCCGGAATCGATCCATAGGGCTTGTAAAAGTTCAGTGGACCTGGTACGGTCATGAAGACGCAACATGGGAGCATGAAGATGCTATGCAGGCAGAATACCCACATCTTTTTGAAGATTTTGGAAATCTTCTTGTTGTTGTGTAAGTAAGTTGCACCGAGGACAGTGAAAACATAAGGGGATGGGATTGTAACATCCCAAGGTCGAGCCCTTGTTGAATTGTAATTATGTTTATAGACTGGTGAGCCAAGTGTTTATAAGCTGGAAGACTTATATGTTTATTAGGCCCGAGAGATCCTATATGCTTAAGGCCAATGCACTTGATTTTTGTATATGTAAATACACATATCATTAATAAAATTACACTTCTGCATGTAGATCGACCACGAAGAAAGAGTTATGGGGGACTAAGCTCCACTAGCTAGGGTAAGGGAGGGGGATAAGTGTCTAGGCCTAGGGGCTAAGCTAGAGGGCTTACCTCTAAGGGAATAATATTTTATTATTATTTCCTAGAGGATAAGGTGGACATGATCGGTGTTGTCCTAAGTTCTTGGGAAAGGGAACGAGTGCTAAGTGGAACTCATGTAGCTGCCGGAAGACAAGTGTCGACCTGGGAGCATGCAGTTATAGATGGGAAAGCTAGATCATTGGGGGTTCGCTTCCAATTCTGGCGTTGCTCCTCATCCTTATGTTTGGATCAGTCTCGAGTTTCCTCACAACCCTTATGATTCTCTGGAAGTCTGTCACCCTTCCCGATTCACCATGGATTCACACATTGAACCAACTCTCCATCATCGTCACCTTTGTATCTAACACGCACCTTTGGAATCCTGCAGTCGTACTTGAGTTATCCCGTGTGTTTCATGTGAAGCCCGACGCACCCTGTACCTTGCCTGAGCCATACCGTGTCTTAATGGTTTGTTGTTATAGCCCACGCAGTTCCTTGACTGAGCATGGCATGATTCCATCATATATTCTATACTGAGCTTTGTTGTTGCCATCACCTTTTATGGAATTGGCTTAGGAGCTGGATTAAAGAAGCAGGTTGTCAGGCCTGTGAACAAATCTCTCTAGGTGAGAGAGGTTGTTGGGGAAGTGATTTCCCATAGGGAGCCCAACTGCAGCTATAGTGCTCGGAGAATTCCTGTCCGACCTATTGTTGAATCTCTGGAAGGGAAGTGGGGCAACCGAAGGAATGTTGAGAAGAGAAGGCCCAAGGGGCACACTTCCTAGGGTCGGACATGCATGTGGAGAATGAGAAGCGGTAGGTTGTTAGTGTGAGTTGTCCCTGGGAGATAATCCTTTATGTTGACCTGTGTGACTTTCCTGTTACCCTTGCCAAGCCTAGGAATCCCTTGCCCGATGGAGTTTAGTCCCATCTCGGGGGTGACCCACTGCTGAGCGTGATGAATAGTGTGGTGTAAGGCTGGGAGGTTCGTGGAAGTTCTACACGCAGTTGTTGGTCATCTATTGAAAGATAAGTACCGAATCTTTGTTGATAGTATGTTGTGTAACTGTACATGATTTATAACTTGATAAGTAATGCCTAGATATATCATATATGATGTATGTGTAGGATTACTGTTATTTCTACATTAATATGTGTATGGTTAGAATATGTCGTATGTAGGAATATATTTTCAGAATGTTTTAATGATTATTTCCGCATGAATAAGTGGCATGAACAAAATGTTGTAACTGTTAATTTGTGTTAGATATGCATGCATATAAATTTACAAAATGGCATCAGATCATAAAGGTTATTCGGTGGCATGGCCTGGCATGTTGGTTAAGGTCGAGGATGTCACGGATTGGTATCAGAGCTAAGAGAGACGTCCAGGAAATGACGTTTCCCGACCTGTTGGTGGTTGGGGACGTTACAACTTATTTGTTTGCATCTTCATATTTTACATCCATACTAGTTAATTGAAAAATCAGGGTATTGAAAACATTTAAATGCTTTACAATCTTTGTATCTTCTTTCATCCATAATCTATACAACTGTCTCTTCAAGAAAATTATGTTTGTCAAGGACTTTGTCATATAAATAATTTCTAGTCTGTTCCACAAGCCTGTTGCTGTCTCCTCTCCAACGATGTTAAACAAAACTTCATCTGCTAGACACAATCATATGTTACTAAGTGCTTTGCATCCAGATCTTCCCAGTCCACATTTGTTATGCTTGTCGGTTTCTTGCCCACCAACGCCTTTTGCAATCCTTGTTGCACAAGCATATCCCCCATATTGAGCTTCCACAACTCAAAATTATTCTTGTGGTTGAATTTATCTACATCAAACTTTGAACTCTGCACTTTTTCCATTAGCACAAACTCCCAAACCATAGTCTATAAAACTAGGTTTTCAATATGGAGAAACATTGGTATAGTTTCAAGGTTGAACTTCAAAAAATAAAAATTATTAATTAAAAGGTTTAACTCAAAGTACAAATATTTAAGTATTTTCCTTTAAACCTTTCACTTAAAAAAGGCATCCTTTTAAACAAATAATTTTATAATCCATAAAGGAAATTCTTTAAACCTTTAACCATAAAAACCCACCACTCATTTAACTTTTCAATCCTCCATGTAATATTTCATGTGCATAAAAAATTTCGAGTGACTAACGCTCCCCTTGCATAGCCAACATAGCGTTAGTCCAAGAATCAATGCTCCCTTTGTATGGTTGGGGGAGCGTTAGGCAACACTACCTATGTACGTCCTGGGGAGAGTTAGTCCCTTGCATTTTTTAATTTTCTTAAGTTTGAGAGTGTTAATGCCCCGCCAACACGTCTTAGGGCGTGTTAGGGAAAAGAATAATTCCCCCCCTGTAATGAAATCAGATCTCTCCCTTACAAGTCAAATCTCACCTAACTCGGTTCACTTGCTCTAATACCACTTGTTAGGCAGTGGAAGCATAAACAGAGCAAGATTTTAATAGCAAAGAAAACAAAACACAACAATCACATCAATTGAACACAATGATTTACGTGGAAACCCTTCTAAGGGAAAAAAACCATGGGGCAATGATAATCGATATTTTTATTATTCAAGGGAGAATTACAACAACCACACACATGCTTACAACCATCCCCTCACTCTCTTCCAACTCACTGCGCTATACTACATTGTTGCACCCACACATCTACAAGTATGTTGGACATATAGGATCTGTTATATGATTAAACAAACTAGATCGACCAGTTACAAAAAATGATCACTGTAGTGTGCATGCATGCACATTCCATTTTTATCTGATACAGTGTGCATGCAGCCGCATGGGAAATTAATTGGCAGTTTCAACACTTAGTATCCTCATTGATGTGTTATTTCCTAAGTTTGAGTTAGAAGGAGGGTACTACATATGATTTGATGGTGATCTAACCTTTTCTTAAGGTTGGATGATGAATTTTGATGTAATAATCCATTGGTGTTGGTGCACCTTAGGTTGGGCTTTATGTTTTGTTGTTATCATGGTAGGGATTTTCTAGGGGACACATCTTTTATTTACATGGTACAACACTTTATTAGTGTGGACCCCTCATTGGCACACATATTCATGGTGATTTAATTTGTTGGTGACTAATTGGAGGGGGACTATGGTTATATTTGAGCATTAACCTTTGTGCACACATGTTGAGATTGATTTAACTGTTTAATGGTTAAATTAATCTAATTTATTCAGATTAAGGTTAATAGTTGGGGTACCCTACTTCATTGGCTTCCTTTCCATGCTTGAAGGGGGAAGGTGACACATTACATGCATTTAGTTGGTCATCTTACTATATTTGGGCATATCCTTGGAGGGTGAACTTGTGGAGACACTTGTTGTTCTTGGAGGTGTATATTTATTTATTTCATTGAGTTTTGGTATGGTCAAAATCCTAATTCCCTTTATCTCCCTAGATTTGTCTTGTTGGAGGTTTCCCACTGACTACTTTGGGGTTTGACTACTTCATCTTTCACATTCATCTCTGGAGTTGGTTTCCTTGGGTGTAACATCCCCCAACTCAATCAAGGGACATCACGGTGCGAAAAACTCATAAAAAATGATTTTTTTGCTAACTAATTAATTCTTTTGCATCTAACTGATTTCTTGTAGCTTTCAACTACGAATTAAAACATAATTAGCTATTGTTCACTACCATTACATTGATGCATCTACAACATACTAAAATAGACATGAATGCAGTCCAATAATTAAGCAAAACAACATATAAATTCTTTCCAACTACACATAGTTCATGCATAACAATTAAACTCATAAACACAACACATAAACAAATTAAACACTTATATTTTATATTCAGTTGTGCAACCAATTGCTTGGGACAGACGTTCCACCCAACCGTAGACTGACTGTTCCAAATCTCAACATCCAGTCACCCCTAAGACGAGGTTAGTAATCCACAAAAGAAGGYGGTCTCTATCACAATCCACTCAAATCTCATAAACTCACAACTCACTGGTATTCACCTACAATTATCCCTATTGTCCACCAGTTCTCTTCCTCTTGGTCTGCCCAACCCAAGGAATGTACCCCTTCACTGATCTCAKTCCCTCGGGTGTCCCATTTGTTTATCAGGGTCTCTCTAGCACTGGTAAGCATGAATCTCTTTGCTGGGAACTCAAGGGARCTTGTTTCTTGGAAAACTACCAGCAAACCAGCAACAAACAGTTGTTGTTACAATGCAAGTTGCCTAGGAGTTCATTCTTCAGGCCTGGAAACCCAACTATTCAGTTTTCTAGCTCCAATTCGCTCCAAATACGCCCCAACATGCTCTAGAATTCCCCCTCCATGGATGCACCAGCTCCAAGCTCTCTCTTCCTGCTCTCTACTTGCTCCTCATGAACAAAACTTGACTGTTTAAAACTGTTCTCCCAACCCATACAAATTTCTTCTCCCTTGGCTTGCTTGCTTGACTTACACACTTCCCCAAGTTGATTGTACTCAACCCCCATGTGCCCAATAACTATGGGATGTGACTACTCACACCCACCCTCTTACATGTATTCAATGATTGGCTTTGGGAACACTCAATTAGAAATTGGAAGCTTCATATACAAATAGAAAATTTAAGAAAATGGGTTGAATTAATATACATGAGTAATTCTCCTTGGACCCCTCTTGGCCATTATCCTAGACCCTCCCCTCTCTTGTGGATTAATTCAACCCCCATCTCTATCCATATCCCCTTAGCAGCTGACATCACATTTTATTATTAAAACATAAAAATACAATTTGCATATTATATCGCTTTGGCCATAGCCACACATTATATCTACATAAGCATTAATTAAACTGGAGATTTGTAAGGTAGCTAGAGAGGTAGTGGGGGGGCCCAGAGGGCCCATAGCGATAATAGTGGAGGCCATTCAATGTAAGGTGGACTAGGTCCACTATATTATTAAATAAGGCCCACTATGGTAGTTAGATATAATAAATGTAAGAGGACTTCTTAGAAGGTTCGAACCTAGTCCACCTTACATTGAATGGCCTCCACTATTATCACTATGGGACCTCTGCCCCCCCCCATTACCTCTCTAGCTACTTACAAGATTATAATGGGGATGTTACATTCCCCTTCCCCTACAATTGTGCGTCGTCTTTAGTGCACACCATGTCAATATACATATATGCAAATTTACATCACATATTTAGAAAATAAAATTCTACAATTTTATACTCCAATAACAGTTCCAACCATAATCTACTATTCCTCTCAACTCACCGACCCAAGGAATGCACTATTCATTTATTAGGGCTAACCCAAGGGATGCACCATTAATTTATCAAGGCTAACCCAAGGGATGCACCATTAATTTATCAAGGCTAACCCAAGGAATGAGCCATTTTTTTATTAGGGTCCCCAATGAGTTCGCTAGGACTCTGAGATGTGGTTCCTTAACTCTAGATGCTCAAAATGGAGTCTTGCATTCTGCTTTCTTCAAAATCAACAAAAAATTGCGGGTATTCTTTCTGCATGTTTTCTTCATGCTCCCATGTAGCATCTTCAGGACCGTAGCAGGTCCATTGAACCTTTAGTATCCCTATAGCCTTGTTCCTGAGGACTTTGAATTTCCGGTCCAGGATGTGTACTAGTTCCACCCGAAAATCCCCTTCGGGCTCCACCTGGATCACATTCCAATCAATTATGTGATTAGGGTCAGGCACATATTTCTTGAATAATGACACATGAAATACATTATGCACTCTCATGGATGTAGGCAATGCTAGCATGTATGCAATTGACCCTATCTTTTTTAATATTTCAAAAGCCCCATAATATCTCGTTGCCAACTTCAGGAAACTTCCTAATCTTAGCAAACTTCTATTTTCCTTCACTTTTAAAAACACATGTTTGCCCACTTTGAAATATCTAAACACTTTGTTCTTATCCTCATAAATTTTCTACCTATCCTAGGTAGCCTTTAAATTTTTCTTGATATTTTCCATATGTTATTCCATTTCCTTTAGCATATCTGGTCCAACAACTGCTCTGTCTGCTGGATTATCCCAACTCACTAGAGTGTTACATTTTCTTCCATACAATGCATCAAACACACCCATTTTTAATGAGTCATGATACCCATTGTTGTAAGCAAACTCAATTAAATGAATATAATCTTCCCACTTTGATGGTTGGTCCATCACATACATTCTGAGCATATCCTCAATTATTTTGTTGGTCCTCTCCGTTTTCCTATCTGACACTGGGTGATATGTTGTACTAAGATTTAAATTTGTTCCAAAGCCCTTGAAAAAACCTTTCCAAAAATTGGAAGTGAACTTTGGATCTCTATCTGAAACTATTGGCTTAGGCATTCCATGTAGCCTTCCAACTTCTTTCAGATATATCTCTGCAATATTTTTTGTCTTGTGTGTTGTTTTCACTGGGATAAAATGTGCTTCCTTAGTTAATTTATACACCACCACCATGATGAAATCATGTTGCTTCATTGTTCTGGGAAGCTTTGTAATAAAATCCATTGTGACAACTTCCCGCTTCCATTGCGGAATGGACAATAAATGTAGCAAACATGTTGGGTGTCTATGTTTAGTCTTCACTTTTTTGCATTCTAGACAATTGGCTATGTAAATAGCCGTTTATTTTTTCATTCTCGGCCAAAAGTATTGGCTTCTTACAACTGAATTTATCTTCTGATATCCCAGTTGCCCGATATATGGCACATTATGCATTTCCTTCAAAACTTCATTTTACAGCTCACTGGAATTCAACACATACTTTTCCTTTGTACATGAGAATCCCATCTTCTTTCAGCTCATAAGAATTAAATTTCTACTGAAAATTACCTTGTTGTAATGTTTCTTTTATTTTTACATACTGCTGATATGAATTTGTTATTGCAATAATTTGATTTTTCAGATCAGTCATGTACATGCTAATGGCTGCAATATGCTTTTAATGTGCCCTCCTACTGAGTGCATCAACCACTTGATTTTCTTTTCTCTTTATATGCTTAATTTCAAAGTCATATTCACTCATAAATTCCAG
>ML808693.1:23045-46037 GCA_009831015.1 Picea engelmannii | reverse complement strand
ATCGATGTACACAACAAAATCTTCATTTGGATTTGCAATATTCAATATTGGTGCACTTGTTAAAATTTCCTTCAGCTATTGAAATCTCTCTTCACACTTGGAAGTCCATTCAAAGTTCACTCCCTTCTTTTGCAAATAAGTGATTGGACTTGCAATCTTTGAGAATCTTCTTATGAATCTTCGGTAATAACCAACAAGACCCTTAAATAATCTTATCTTTGTAACATTCTTGGCACTGACCATCCTCTAATGGCCTTTATCTTTTCAGAATCCATTGCTATCTTTTCTGCTGAAATTATATGCCCCAAGTAATGAATCTTCTTTTGATAAAAGATGCACTTACTTAGCTTAGCATACAATTTATTCTCTCTTAAAACTTGCAACACCATTCTTAAATGTTGCTCATGTTCCTCTTCTGACTGAGAGTAGATGAGTATATCATCCAGGAACACAATTACAAACTTCTCTAGGTACTCCCTGAACACTCCATTCATCAGGCACATGGAAACTGTTGGGGCATTTGATAGTCCAAATGGTACTACCATGAATTCATAATGCCCATTTCTTGTCCTAGATATTGTCTTGTTGATTTCTTCTTCCTTTATCCTTACTTGATGATAATTTGATCTCAAGTCAATCTTCGAAAAGATTATTTCACCTTTCAATTGATCAAACAAATCATCAATTCTTGACAAATGATACTTGTTCTTTATGGTGACCTTATTCAACTGTCTGAAATCAATACACCACCTCAAGGTTCCATATTTCTTCTTTACAAATAGCATGGGGGCTCCCCAAGGTGACACACTTGGGCGTATATACCCCTTCTTTAACAATTCTTCAAGTTGCATTTGCAACTCCTTCAACTCTGGTGTGCCCATTCTTTAAGGTGTCTTGGACATTGGGGCAACTCCTGGCACCAAATCAATAGAGAAATCAATAGCTCTTTTTGGTGGCAATCTCAGGATTTCTCTAAAAACATCCTTGAAATCCCTCAATATGGGATGATCTTCAATGCTTGCCACTTTATCTTTGGCTACCTCTTCCATATGGGCTACAAAAATCTGACATCCCTTCTTGCAACTCTTCTTTAACTGCATATCTGAAATCTCTCTAACAACTATAACTGTCGGAATGCCTTGAATCTTTCCTTGTTGCCCTTCCTCATCAAGACATGTGATTGTCTTGTTATAATAGTCTAGGAAAACATGGTGTTTTTCCAACCAATCCATGCCAATTAGACAATCATATGAACCCATTGGTATGATGTTTACATCCACCCTTGTTGAGTCCATTCATGTCTATTGGACAATCTTTAACCAACTCATTGATTTTTCTCTTAGCTCCTGTGGCTAACTGAACTAACCAAGATTTCTTATGCTTACTTATATGAAAATGGATTTTTTCAACAATGTTAGCATTTATGTAACTATGGCTAGCTCCAGAATCAATTAAAATTGCTATGGGTTGGTTGTCAATCTTACCTTCTTACCTTCCACTTCAATCACGGGGGATTGATATTCTGCGTGTTTGTTGTCCAAGACTACATAAATCCTTGGCATGCTTCCTCCCATGTCTTCCACTGTTTCACCCTCTTGAATGTTGTGGAAAATCCTCATGCTTTCCCCTTTGTGAGGGCAGTCCCTATATAAGCGATTTCCCCCACATCCCCAACATTGAACATGTTGCTTCCTTGGCCTTTTCCCAAATGAATATGCAATCTTGTGATAATTTTTGGCTGAATAGCCTTGCTCATTTGTTTGGGTGTCGTTCTTGAAAAATGGTGGCTTAAAATCTTTTTGCCTTTGGTCCCTTTTCCCTTTCATCTTTTCATTCCAACCTTTTGGAAAACTGAACTTCCTCTTCTTTGCTCATAAAGATGCATTTATCTCCTTATGGTTTCCTCCAAAGTTTTGGGGTTATCATATTGAATCTTGTCATTATAGAAAGAGGGTAACCCACTTAGAAACCTTTGGATTTTTACCTTCTCATCCTTGATGAAGTCAACATACTTCAACAATTCAAAGAACCTCTTCCTATATTCCTCCATTGTCATGGTTCCCAACTTGAGTTCAAAGAAATATTTCATCTTACTTTCATAATAATTTTTGGACAAATATTTCTCTTGAAAATATCATTTGCACTACCTCCATGAGATTCTCTTCTCATAAAGGTTCTTGAATTGCTTGAGCTGATCCCACCACATGGTTGTCTTTCCTTGCAAGTGGTAGGTGGCAATTATAGCTTCTACATAGAAGGGGTAATCATGCAACTTGAAATATTTCTTCATTTCCAACAGCCAGGCCTTGACCTCCTCTCCTTTCCAGTGCTCATCATTGAAAGTTGGTGGCTTGATTTTTTGGAGTTCACCTTGCAAGATATTTGTCTCAGGCCTACTTCTTTTCCTCCTAAAAGAATACACACTTGGGTTGCTCCCTGGCCCTGAACTTGCATGAGTTATTCTATTGGACTTCTTTAGAGAATGATGGTGCCTGCTCATTCTTCTTGATTTCCTATCATTTCCATGATCATCCCTTTTGTTATGGGATCTAGATGATAACACTTGTCTAACACTAGCTGCTTGCTTACTACCAGAGTCTTCATTGACTTTCTTATGAAACATTTTTAAGCTCTAAAGTATCTCCTCCAGAGCCTTCATAATTATTTCATTATCAGCTCTATAGCTCTCCAGTTCCCTATGTAGGATTCTCATAGTGGCAGGCTCCTGCCTATCTCTTCTTCCATTTGAATCTATCTCAACATTCCCCATACTGACATGTAGAACTATGATCTCTTCTTCATAGCTATAAGATCCCTTAGCATCTTCCATAACTCCATTCCTCATATAAGAACTAAAGTTGCTTTCTATACCTCTAATTCTGGAAGAAATGTGCATGCAATAATTATTGTTAGAAACATGCATAGAATAAAACATTTCATCCATTAGAATACATATTATTTCTTCATCAATTCATGAAAGACACATTGCATCAATTCAAATTTTGTTTCCCTTGATGCATTCATTTTTTAAACAATTTTCCAATGGTTGTACTCATGCCTCAAACCGAGTTCTGAGCGAAAAGTTACAACATCCATATGCTGCGATTTTTAACTCATTTATTGCTACAAAAACCTCTTTATTAATTTTTGGAAAATTTTGTTTTCCAATTCAAATCTTTGCGTTGACAGATGTCTTATACTCCTCAATAAATTTCCAACGACTATTTGATTGCTCAAATCCGAGCTTTGAGCTGAAAGTTATGGTCCAAAGAAGTTTAGGTTGTTTTACCCAATTTATCCTTGCATGCTACAGGTGTCTTATTTCTCTTCCTACGCATTTTTAGGTATCCATAACCCAAATATGACTCCGCCGTTGGCTTCTATGGGTCATGATTTTTCCATCAATTGCTCATGTGCCCCAAACGAACTTCTGAGCATGAAGCTATGCCTTCTGGAAGTAAATTTGGTACCAAAATTTTACCCTTACTATTTTGGCTACAAATTTCTCATACGAACTTTGTTTTGCAAACCGTTTAGCTCATCAGATAGCTCTCTTTGAGTTCTTTTATTTGAGTTGCAGAGACACATTGTACCTTGGTACATTTTGTTCTAGTGGGTTTTGATTGGCTAAAAATATCATTTAGGTCCTTAAAAATGCCTCACAAGTTAATGACCTTAAAAATATGAAAAAATCAGAAAATTTCATATAAAACTGATTGTTTTCCTGTGTTAACAACCCTTTAAATATGATCCATTGATCTCAAATCGCATGCAGTTCTGAGTTGTTGATCTGCACTTCATCGACCATTGGTGATCGACGTTCTCCTTTGCCACGCATAACAGTTTCCCCAAACAGTCGACCCGACCATCGACCGTCAACTCAACTCCCCGACGACCAATTTGCACACAACACTAAATCGGTTGATTCGATCGTCGACCATCGAAGATCTTCATTGGTGAATGAAAATTACTCACTAATTTGACCGACGCCCAACTATCGGCTCGTCGACAATCAACGATCCCCGATGACTATCAAAACTCTTCCTCAAATCAACCGAATTGACCATTGGCCATCAACCACTTCTAGGTTGACGTGGCATGACATGTGGATGTGATGTGACATGACATGTCAACCTGAGGTGTCAACTTGGATGACGTGGAATGACACATAGATGATGACATGGCATGACACGTGGATGATGACATCATCATCCTCTTTTCCTTCATTGACGATCGATCACTTCTCTTGGACCAATGAAAACTCTCGTCACAATCCGTTGATCCCCGATTCGTCGGTCATCGACGATCAACTGTTACCCTAGACACATGAAACCTTCATCGGATTCTGTCGATCCCCGAACATCGGCCATCGACGATCCTCTATGTATGCGTGAAACTTTCATCAAATCCTTCCGATCCCCGACCATCGGTCATCGCAAGTTTCGTAGGTGAACTAACACTTTGAAAATTTGGCCAAAATCTATCGATCCCCAACCATCGGTCATCGTCGATCGAAGACTTCCTTCGGCCGAACTCAACTCATCGCCAAACTCACTGATTCGACCGTCGACCATCGACAAGTTCAACCGACAAACTTCAAACCCTCCACAAATCTCACTAATCTGACCGTTGGTCATCGATGAAATATTTCGATGAACTCCAACACTTAGAAAATTTTGAGCACAATCTAGGTGACTCTGGACCATCGATTTCCTTCAAATTTCAACCATCGAAATTGAATCTTTGTTGTTGATTTTCTCAACCTTCAAAACGGCTGAAACATTACAAATTTTTAAATTTATCATGACAAATCTCAGTCGTCGATCTCGAGATCAAAAGAGATCTCGATCGATTTGCCAAACTGTATGAAATTCTACAACAACCATTAAAACTCGAAATTCGACCATTCCAAGTTGAATTTGGCTCTACAACTTCCATATTAACTCCATTAAATTATTTTAAACAGATCTGACTCCTTTAAACTTGAATTTACTCACGAATTTGGGGAATTTCCCTCTAATTCTTCTCTATTTTTCCCCCAAATTCACACAGACAAATATGTAGCAACAAATTTGACCAATTCACATTTGTCTTGGCCCATACAAGACTGGTGTTTGAACCTCAGGGATATAATACCATAATGTAATATCCCCTAGCCCAATTGAGGGACATTATGGTGCAAAAAACTCATAAAAACGAAAATCTTTGCTAACTAATTAATTCTTTTACAAGTAATTGATTTCTTGTAGCTTTCAGCTACAAATTAAAACAAAATTAGCTATTGTTTGCTACCATTACATTGATGCATCTACAACATACTAAAATAGACATGAATGCAGTCCAATGATTCAACACAACGACATATAAATTATTTTGAACTACAAAGAGTTCATGCACAACAATTAAACTCATAAACACAACATAGAAATAGATTAAACACTTATCTTTTATAATCAGTTGTACAACCAGCTGCTTGGAACGGACGTTACACCCAACCGTAGACCAATTGTTCCAAATCTTAACAACCAGTCACCCCCAAGTTGAGGCTAGTAATCCAAAAAAGAGGGTGGTCTCTCTCAGAGTCCACTCACAACCCACTCACAAGTCATAAACTCACAACTTACTAGTATTCTCCTACAACTATCTCGATTTTCCACAAGCTCTCTTCCTCTTGACTCACCCAACCCAAGGAATGTACCCCTTCACTAATCTCGGTCCCTTGGACGTCCCATTCGTTTATCAGGGTCTCTTTGGCACAGATCACCAGGAATATCTCAGCTGGGAACTCAAAGGAACTTGCAGCTACGAAAACAACCAACAACAAACACGTGTTGTTACAGTGCAACTCGCCCAGGAGTTCACTCTTCAGGACCGACAACCTGGCTCTTCATTTTTCCAGCTCCAATTCACTCCAAATATTCTCTAGAATTCCCCCTCCATGGATGCACCAGCTCCAATCTCTCTGCTCATGCTCTCTACTTGCTCCTCATGCACAAAAATTGATTGCCTAAAACTGTTGTCCCAACCCATACGAATTTCCTCTCCTTTGGCTTGCTTGCTTGACTTACACACATCCCCAAGTTGATTGTACTCGGGCCCAATGTGCCCAATAACTATGGGATGTGACTACTCACACCCACCCCCTTACATGTATTTAATGATTGGCTTTGGGAACAATGAATCAGAAATTGGAAGGTTCATATACAAATAGAAAATTTAGGAAAATGAGTTGAATTAATATACATGAATAATTCCTCCTTGGATCCCTTTTGGCCATTATCCTAGACCCTCCCCTCTCTTGTGGATTAATTCAACCCCCATATCTGTCCATGTCGCCTTAGCAACTGGCATCACATTTTATAATTAAAACATAGAAATACAATTCACATATTACATTGCTTTGGCCGTAGCCATACATTATATCTACATAAACATTAATTAAATTGGGGATTATAGTGGGGATGTTACATTGGGATTTGCACATGTGGATTGGTCGCATTCATCTTGTGGAATACTTTATGTTTTTGGAGGGTGGTTATGGAGTATACATCCTTCTATATTGAAGATAATTTTACTATATTTTGCATGCTTCCATTCTTGGAGGGGGACCACTCTTGAAGAGGATAGCATCCACATGCCTTGATATTGTCAACCATAGATCTAACTACTCCAATATTTTATTATTTGTTGACTTGTTATGCAGTTAGTTAGAAAGCTAATATAATTTGTTGTGTGAGAGATTTAACTCACTCTATATAAAGAGGATCTTCTCTCCATTTCATTTGGAATTGACAATTGGAGATTTAGGAGTTAGAGAAGTGATGAAGTATCAAGCTCAGTAATTGAAGCTTGATGGAACTCCTTTGTACTACCATTCTTGATGATTAATGGAAGATTGAGGTATTAATCCACTTTATGTATGGTTTATTTATGCTCTTCAATTTACTGTTCATGTTGTTGTAAATTTTCTTGTTGTCATTATTTTATAAAGGCTTAATAATGAATTTATTCATCTAGGAATAAAACAATTTGAGGAGGTTCTCCCTTTTGTTTTATTTGCTGTTATATTTCTGCACTTGTTCTCCTTTCTTCTACCAACTTTCAGATTTGGAAACATATTTCAGCCATAAACAACACCTTTATAATTTGATTGATGAGTGACAATCTTAGCCCTCCAAGACTAGTTTTCTACAACACATTTCCAGCAAATACTTAAGGTTCAAATGTATCAAATTAGGCCCTTTCTACTTTAAGTACACATCTCAAAGATTAATGTATCAAATAGTTTCTTCATCCACTAATTGGTGGAAGATAGTAAACAAGCCTCTTCTACCATATGACCCGCTTCAAAGTAGTTGTTTGTGACAAACTAGTTCTCTCATTTATCCAATGCATTATGACTCCATTAGCCCATGATTGACAAGCACTGTTTTTTTTCCATTTCTTGTTTTTGTCCTTCATTTTCCTGTCTTATCCTTATCCCATTTCCATTGCCATCCTATTCCATATACTACAACTACCACCCATTTTGCTTAGGCTAACTCTTCATTAAATCACCTTGTGCCCCCATTTTATAACCTAGAAATCCTACCTTTTAGGGAAGCCCCCCCTTGAATTGGAGAAGAGCCAACCTAAAGAGAGAGGAAGAGATATTGGGGTGACAATGGGTAGCCACCTTCAGTTGCAAAAGCTAGCCTCTTGATGCTTAAGACTTTACATCATGTGGGGGTGCCAGATTTTGTTATAACACTTGGCACATATGTTGAGGAGGTGATTGAGCTTGCATAGTTTTTTAGGGTTAGTTATGCATGCACCCTATCCATTTGTCCACTTACACATTCATTTTAACTACTTTCCACTTGCTTGTTGACTCCCTCTTCTTGGTACTCTCTCCTAGGTGGTGGGATCCACTAGAATGTCCACCTACACCTTTGAATAAGCCTTGTGCACACTATGTTTTCACCTTGATGAAGGGTATTTGACTTGGAACTAGTGTGCCCGCTATTTTGGGAGATTCTTCACATGGTTTGAAATTTGCATGAAGGAGTTACCACTTGGAGACTATTATTTTAGTCATTGACATGGTCTTATGCTATGCTTGGAGTGGCATGCCCTCTTTTGGTGGACCACTTGTGCTATTTGGAGATTATTTTACTGTGGTTTGATAGTCTTTTGCTATGACTTGGAGGGTGCACTTGTTGGAGGTTGTTATGTACTATTTTTGGAGAGTGGTTGCAACCACCTTGCATCATTCCCTAGGGCACACCTCTTATTGAAAACATTTACTATTATTTGTTAGATAGACCTTCTTGGCATGTGCCCTAGCTTCTTGATCCTCTCATGGAAGGATTATAATATTACTTAACCAATTCAAGTCCATTGTAACATTATTTTATTACTTGTTTGACTCATCAAACCTGATCACTAAGTTATTTTTTTTTAATTATTAGGTGGATGAGCCTAGAACTCTGTAAATAAGAGGTTCCCCTCATTTGTAATGGTTGTTGTTGAGTGAGATAATGTTAGAGAATTACATCTTCTTGGAGAAAACATTTTGGAGATTATTCCTTTTATGTTGTGTGAGGCTATTGTGTGAGCAATTTGTTGTGGATTAGAGCTTTATTTATGCAAGCAAAGGGCTTTAACCAAGGCCATCCAATCAAGAAACAACTTCAAGTGGTGGATTAATCTAGGTGTGAGCTTTCTCCCTTGTTTTTTTTGTTTTTTGTTTTGCTTTAGATATTTATAGTTTAGTGATATTTAGGCAAGAAAATACCTAGGTTTGATTTTGAAATTGATACATTTAGGGATCATTTTATTTAGGCAAGAAAATAGCTCTAGTTTTCAATCATATAGGATTCTTGTGGCATGATATAGGGAAGCCCTTTCACCCTTGAAAATAGATGAAGTTAGGTCCTCATGAATAGTATATGACTCCAGTAGCCCTAGGATAAAATAGGCACTAGTCTATTCCTCATCCATCCACCAAAAACAAATAAATTTATTTTCTCTAGCAATTTTTAACTTTCTTTTTGTATTTTGGAAATTGCATATAAATTTCTGTTTTGAATATTTTTGTAATTTTTGCAACATATTTAGTTCAAAAATTTTGAATTTTCAGCCATACATTTAATCTAGGATCTTAATTTTAGACCTTATACTAGAATAGTTTGATTTTATGCTTGTTGGATATGTCATTTTAGATTTCTGTTTTGAGTTTTGTGCAATTTCAGTACTTTACTTAGTTCAGAAACCTCATTTCCAGTGTTGCATAGTGACCTAGGATCTCAAATATTCATCGTAACCTTGGTAAAATCTATGTGTTACATTTCTGCATTTTGGAAATTAGTTTAAATTTATGTGTTACAACTTACATCAAGTGCATTTCCAATACTTGATATAGTTCAGAAATTTACTTTTCCAGATTGTATTAGAGTCTTAAGCTTCACATATAGATCACCAGATTGTATTAGTCTTAAGCTTCACATATAGATCACACATTAGGCTTGGTTTGTATATTTAACATTCTGGAATATTTTTTAGAGTTTGTAAATTTCTACATTTTGCATTCATATTTAACATAGAAAATTAGTTTCCAGATTGCATTATTGAGCATTTGCATTTGCATTTCATGCTTATTTTATTTTGCTCAATTTTCATTCTTTATTTGCAAATTTGAAAAGACACCTTCACGTAATATCTTTTAAATTTCACAGGTTTAAGCACCTAACATTCACTACGCTATATTAGACTTGTACTCGGTTGGAAATATGAACATACACACTTCATTGAAACACCTATACACCAGATTTTAAACCAAATCACAT
Source organism: Picea engelmannii (assembly GCA_009831015.1). Classification (NCBI taxonomy): domain Eukaryota; kingdom Viridiplantae; phylum Streptophyta; class Pinopsida; order Pinales; family Pinaceae; genus Picea; species Picea engelmannii. Next base: position 36,210 of record ML808693.1, on the reverse strand, counting down.
TTAGTCCTTAAACACTTCATTGACACATCTAAACCTTGGACTTAGACTTGCCTTAGGGATACCCCCCTTGAGTTGAGAAGAGCCAACCTAAAGTGAGAGGAAGAGCTATTGAGGTGACAATGGGTAGCATTCTTGAGTTACACAAACTAACACATTGTGCTTGGGACTTTACAGTTTGTGGGTGCTAGATTTTATTGTAACAGGATACATACATTTGTATGTGATCGAACGAGTAGGTATGATCCAGATTGGATCATTATGTTGTTTGTCATCTATCTCAATGCTTTCAAAGTGGAAAAAATTGGAGGAATCATCTTGCAGGGTCATTTTAACGGTAGGTCTCAGTTTAGAAAATTGGGGTTTGAAACCTTCCAGATCCATTTTGAGGCATCAAATGACAGTTTTTGGGTCAAAACTTTCTCGGCTTTAGTATAGAACCCTTGATGCTGATCTACATTTAGAGACCTTTCCAATGACGCAAAAATAACGTCAATTGCAACTCGTATGCAAAAGTTATGCCTCTCGCAAGTTGACCTATTGTGTTTACCACCATGCCATGAGAGGATGCTACGTCAACCCCCGTTAGTCACACATATGGGTCTAGCCACGTGTGGAATTTCAAGAAGACTCTAGGTCTAAAACCTTATCACAATTGAGGGTTGAGGAAGTCAAAACCCTACCCCTAGATGGCTATCGGGCTATGTTAAATACCGAGTCACTAAGAGAAGGGGTTCCATTCTTTTGCATTGTATCTTGTTCCATAGCTAAGCAAAACATCTGAAAGTTGTATTTTGTGATCATAACAGAGGAAGGAGGAGAATTTATAACAGTCATTCAGGCCACAATGTCAAAAGGTAACTCCATAGTGAGTTTCCATTCCTTTGTATGTGCATTTTTTTAACTGAAGCAAAGAGAGTAGAGCACGTGCCTCACCTTCTAGCTGGGTTTTCTCCCATATTGAGTTTCCCAGGTCAAATCTTGTGTTCATTTATGTCTATGGTGTGTACTCAGAGCCTGTCCTTTCATTTTTATATTTCAGTTATTTCTTAAATTCAAGCCATAAGCTAGAGATAATAAATATGGGATCTAAGCAAATAAATCGCATAAATCTAAGATTTTAGAATAATATAAGATCTGTTGTGATGAACCATTCCAATGGAATATCAACCGCAATTTACAGATCATATTGGTATCAAAGCAGGTTTCTTGTGGTATTTGTGGAAAGTTGCAGGGATCAAAGAATTGTTTTAAGAAGAAAGTTGTACAACCCTAGCCATGGGCGACGAGTCTGTCCATAACAACCCTCAAGATTCAGTAGAGGAGATATTTTTGAGGTTGGAAGAGAAATTCACTGACATATCTCACAGTATGTCCCTCCTTATGGCGACTCTAACAAGCAAACTCAGACTGTTCGGAGAGGTTGGAGGCTCTAAATCTGAGATTGGATTAGAAGGGAAAACGAGAGATAATGAAGATCCACAAAAGGAGTTGAGGAAAGAGCAACCCAGTTTGAGTGTCGTTAACCCTTCACAGTCTCTATTCAAGATGGAAGCGAAAGTGGACATAAATCCATACCAAGGTGAGATCGATTGATTAAAATTGAATCATTGGTTGCAACAACTAGAAGTTTATTTCAACGTTCACCATATAGATGAGGAGCAAAATATATCATTTTCCAAACTGAAGTTAGAGGGCCATGTTTAAACCTGGTGGGAAAGTCACACATAGACACTTAGGCTTGAGGGTGATCTAGCAGTAACTAAGTGGGAGGATTTCAAAACCTTCATTAAGCCTCACTTCTATCCTATTGGGTATGTAGAGGACCAACGGATTCGTTGGCATTACTTCAGGCAAAGACAGGGGTAGAGTGTGCAAGAGTACGCCACCGAGTTCAGAAAAAAGACCATCATGTTGGGCATTTCTCCCAAGAACCTAGATGTACTCCTTAAGTATCTAGGGGGTCTACATAGTCATCTATGAAAGCAAGTGATGCTTTTCAAGCCAAGGACAATGGACGAGGCATGTGTATAGGCACATTATCTCGAAAACATAGGCCACAAGAAAGGGTAGCCAAGCGGTTCCAAGTAGAAAGATCACTAGGAAGCTTCAAAGGAGGGGAAGAAGAAGTGGAAGAGGGGGAAAGATAAGAAGACGACAACCACTGCACATCAGTGCAAGGATCCTAGCAATTATTGTAACCATTGCAATATTGATGGTCACATTGAGGAAAAGTGTTGGAAACTACATCCAAAGCTGAACTCGAAGAACTGCAATAAGGACGCAAAGAAAAAAAATCTTCTAGCCATGACTTGAGCAATCAGGTCGAAAGCAACTTCGATGTGGATGAGAAGATTGTTTTCACATCAGTGCAGAAGGATGTGAATCGGAGTGGCCTTCATCACCAGAAATAGATGGAGATGACCAAACTCTTCCACATCAAGATCCAAGTCAAGAAGACCAAGATAGACGCTTAGTTCGACTTCGGTTCATATGCTAATCTCATAGCAACAGATCTGGTCAACAATCTTGGATTGGATGTTTGCGATCATCCTAGCCCCTATCCATTGGGTTGGGTAAACAAAGATGTAGAGATCAAGGTAACGAAACAACATAAGATTAAATTTGTTGTAAGTGTAGACTTTATTGATGAAGTGATGTTGGATGTTGTGATGTCCTGTTCCCAAGAGTAGGCCAGCAGGGAGTGACTTAGTAGTCTATTTGTTCCCGTAGACTATAGTCAGGCACAAACAGGGAGAAAGAGGAGAAATAAGGGTGATTTGGTGGCTAAACGATGAATTAAGCCAAAAAGGCATAGAAAAAGTCACTTAAGCCTAAGTCAACGGAGAAATAGAATGAAAAGGTGTTAAGGGGGGACTTAATTAATTAATTACTCACCTTAGGAGGAAAAGCGCCTAGCTTAAGTGATGTCAACGGTGAATTAGATCGGAAAGAGTATAAAGGGATGAATTCGACCTAATTCCTCATTATGTTATGATTTGGTGTTGAGATAGTTCCAGAGGAGGAGGAGATCGACCCCCTTGTTGTTTTGTGGATTTTTGGAGGAAACGACCACCATTGATCAGTTTCGGTGTTGAGAAGCACACCCTAGCGTATCGGAGATACCATCCAGGTATTTCACAGTGTTATTTAGGAGATCCAGTTACAATGATTGTGTAACTTAGTAAGTGAGGGCGCAAGGGTTAGAAACTTAGAGAGAGGGTTTGTGTGGCTACACGAGACAGAGGAGTATCTTGTAGATTCCTTCCGATTGAGTTGAGAGCTATCCAGAGCACATCTTTTGAGCCACCAGTCATTAGATTCTGACGATGGAATCTCCCATAGCGCAACAAACAACTAGATAGTGCACAACTCTTGAGGAAGCACATTTGGGGTTTCAGGGGGTATTCCAGAGCATATCCAAGAAAACCCTTCTAACCCATTACAGATGAGGCCAGGACGATCATTTCGAGATATATATCGTCAGATTCCGTCGGTGGGATCACTAAGGCGCACTCCCACAACCCAGGAGGTGAACAAACCCCTAGAGGGTGACATCCAGAGCTTTAGAGATCGAATTTTCAGTTCGATAGTTACCAAAATCAGCCTAGAGGCCATGGCACTCCTTTTGGGACAGTTTCCAGTTCGTTCCGACGAGTATAGCCATCAGGGCGAGTTTTCTAGTATCTGCAAGAATTGTCGTGAGCTTTCGAACTGCGTTTTGTCGATCTATCCATGCATGCACAGATCAACCTTCATCTTTTGATCACGGGTATTTCTTGTTAGTTACTTTGTATTACAGTGACGATCCATGAGATCTAACTGATGACTAGTTTATCTGCTACCAACATATTATTGTATTTCTTGCTTTTTCCTCATAATGCATCATATATATTGTTAATACACTAAATGAATGAAACACGCATGCGAAAATCACCAAGCATGTTCACACATGAACTCAAACGCATCCAGAAACCCCCAGAGTATCAAATCCGAGTGATAAAACAGTAGTTCCGCAATAGATATCCAGATCAGTTGGATTAGGGATATTTCAGTGGTATCAGAGCCTTCTTCTTGCCAACCTGTGAAGAAGTGCTTCTCATGACCCCATGATTTCGGGAACAGGTGAAGAATACCCAAAGGGTCGAGGACATATTGGGGACGAGTACATTCAGTACCGCAGAGGTCATAGTAGAGATAGGGAGAGATAGAAAGTGAAGGGATTACACTCCCTTCCACACTCAATCAGATACAGAGCCAGAGTTAGAGCATAGAGGCAATATTAGTTCAGACACAGAGGCCGAGATAGAGAGGACTATGGGTGATGGGCGTGAGACACTCGAGGGAAGGGGGAAAGGCCCCAAGACACATGTTGACAGTACACATGCCATGTTGAATGACCTAGATAGAGGACAAATGGACAAGATGAACGCCATACAACAGATGTCTATTAGTGCACAGATGCTCCACCATAATATTAGCACTATAGGTGCCAACGTCATAGGACGAGCGAGTGGTTCAAGAGGACACCAGGGAGGTGGGGCCAATGGCTCTAGTGGATATCAGGGAGGAGCTAGTCCACCCCCTTCATCAGTCTGAGCCTACACATCATCTGGGAGGATTCCCCGACCTTTATACCCACAATTACAGGGAGGACAACCATTGGGACAGCCAGGGTAGGCGGGGGGACAGTCGGGTCAGGGACATGTGGTACCACAGGATCCGTTCGGGGAGTACAAGAGAGACTACTTGGCACTAGGACTAGAGTTCCATGCAGACATGAGTTTGATGGACTATTGTTTGATCAGATATCGAAACAGACCCCAGGAGGCACAGAGAGGCAATAAGAAAACTCACAACATGGATTTCATCAAGAAAGTGGGAAAGTTGAACATTCCTACTTTCGACGGATCATCACGTTGCTCAGCTCAGGCATGGGTACATAAGCTTGACACCTATTTCAAGCTTAACCCGGTGACAGAGTTAGAAGCTATCAACTTCGCCACCTTGCACTTGGAGGGGGAGGCCCACGAGTGGTGGTACCATGGGCTGGTGATCTTGGGTCACAACCACATTACGTCGTATTTGGAGTTCACTGAGAGGTTGATGGAGAGGTTTGACATGAGAGATCCAGAGCTCCATTTCAGGGACCTTACACAGTTGAGGCAGACCAGATCAGTTGAGGCCTTCATCATAGAGTTCCAACGGAAGTCAGTGGTCGTATCAGAAATATTAGAGCACAAACTGGTGATGTTGTTCACCGAGGCATTGACAAATCCATTAAGGGGTTGGGTTAAGTATTTCAAGCCTCACACCTTACAGGAGGCCATTATGCATACGAGAGACATGGGGGAGTTAGCGTTGAAACCCAAGACCTTTACCAAACCCTTTGTACCACAGAGAGACAAGGATCAGATAAATCCTCAAAGGGAATGGAAGGGTAAGCCCAAGTTGGATGATGACACGAGACAAGATTTGATGAGGAAGAAGCTTTGCTTCTCCTGCAGAGACCCTTGGGTCCCAGGGCATAGATTAATGGGAAAGGGACAGATCCACTACATTGAATTGGAATCAGGCAGTGAGGATGAGGATATTGGAGCACAGGCAGACACTGATTTAGAGGATGAGACCACACATGAGTCAGAGCAACAGTCGAAGAAACTGCAGATACCAGTGGGGGCACAACCCAAGTATGAGACAAAACCTCGTAGAGAGGTGAAAGGGGGAACCATAGAAACCCTTTCAGGAGTACCCATGTACAACACTCTCAGGCTCAAGGATTGCTTTACTTGATGATGGGGCCACCCACAATTTCATAGATGTGTCCTTGGTAGCCAAGAGGGGGTTACGAACTGAGGAGTTTGAGGGATTCCACGTGGCAGTGGAATATAGATACATGATGACGTGTTTGGACATGATCCCATACCTAGAGGTCAAACTAGGTAACTACACCATGACAAATACTTTCTATGTAGTTGACCTATCAAATATTGATGCAGCATTGGGGGTACAATGGTTATATTCATTGGGGGAGATTGGGTTCAACTATCAGACGTTGACCATGAGATTTAGAGATGCTTGTGGATCGAGACTGGTACTGAGAGGCATGTCTACAGGAGCACCACAAGCAGTATCGAAAAAAATGTGTCACCTCCTCCTTCCCCTTTATTTTGCAAGTGGCACTCGAACCCACACTTGGCAACCTTCTTTCTCACATGTGGTGCATCACCCCTCTCCAAGTGGTGCGCCCTCCTCCTCTTGACTTGCTTCTCTTTGGCTATAAAACAAAGCATTCACCTCATTGCTAAGCTAGTTAGAGCTTGGGTGATTTTGCTTGTTGATATTATTGTGATATTTCTTTCTCATTGGAATATAGAGGCTTTGGAGGCTACTACATTATGTAAAGAAATCTTGTGTGGATCATCTATGTTCAATTTTATTTGAGGTATATGCTTTCTTTTGGATTTTTTGCTCTTGTTGTTAAATCTTTGCCTTGGAAGGGGAGCTATCTCCCATTAGGATAGAAATAGAAAATCTTGCTTGCTTAATATTTCTATTGATTCATGTATGTTAGATAGTTTGAATTGCATGCTTATTTAGCTTAATATTCATGCTCCTATATTATATGACACCATTGCATTTAACCCTTTTGCAAGAAGTTCTAAGTTGTGCCAGATATCTCACTTGAAGGATAGGTTGATTTAACTTGCATCTTCCTCATTCTTCAAGATTGTGGTGAAAACATAGTCCCTCAATTTTCCACCAAAGAAGGAACCCCATTTCCCAAGGCATTTCAAGGGATCAATCAATTCTACTCTCTCTTTCTCTCATAAATTCTAAATTTCTTTGGTTACTTAAATCTACATTCTAGATCTACCTCTTTTCAAGTTAAATACATAAGTGGATCAGATTTGTAGAAGTATTTGTTTAGATCTTAGCTTAGTTTCAATTTATTCATCTTTTCAAGCAATAAATTATTCCCTAATACTTCAATCCCCCCCATTTTTCCCTTTTTCTGGTGGAGTTAGCCCCCCATCTCTTTTCGTCTGATCTGTCTGTGTGAAATGATGTGATATTATTAATGACTGTGATTACATTTACATAAATAGGCTCACTTGCCTATTTGCATCCCGAATCACCGGCGTCTTAATCACACAGGATCTCTGACCTCAATACACACACACACACACACACATATAACTCAACTCGATGTGCACTTACCTAGGTGAGCGCAACACTATGGAATGTGTGCACCCTTCCCTTGATGTGAAATCCCACGCACTTACTTAGGTATGCAAAACATTATTAAATGTGCGGCCCTTTCTTTGATAACAATTCTCCGCACTCTACTCAGGTGCGCGCAGAACCAAAAGTTGGTGCCAATGAATCACCAACTTATGTCCTCATTTACATTTACAATTGGTACCAACCGCTCACTAGCCTATATGTACGATTACAAAGGGTTCAGATTAGGGACATTACATTCCCCTCCCTCTTATTTATGCACTATCCTCAGTGCATCATATACACATGTACATATAATATTTCAAAAACCTTAAAATAGATGAAAATATTCTACCGCATAACATCCTTGTGCTCCCAAGTTGCATCCTGAGGACCATACCATGCTCCATCACCTGATTCCAGAGCTGTTTGATTTTTCGATGCAATATGCAAACCGATCAAACTCGAAAATCGCTTTCTGGCTCCACTTGAATCACATTCCAATCAATAATATGATTAGCATCAAGTACGTACGTTTTAAGAAATGACACATGGAAAACATTATGAATACACAAGGATGCAAGAAAGGCAAGCATATATGAGACATGAACAATCCTCTCTAGTATTTCAAATGGCCCACAATAGCACACTGCCAACTTAGAACAATTTCCCAACTTCAGGGAATTACGTCTGGCTTTCACTTTCAAGAACACATGGTCACCCACTTTAAACTCTTTATGGGTTCTTCATTTATCTGTGCAACTTTTCTTCCTGTCTTGAGCAACCTTTAAATTTTTCCTTATCTTTACCATCTTCTCTTCCATTTCCCGGAGAAAATCTGGCCCAACCATTGCGCAATCTGTTGGGTTGTCCCAACTTACTAGAGTGTTGCACTTTCTACCATAAATTGATTCAAATGGTCTCATCTTTAAAGATGCTTGATACCCATTGTTGTAAGAAAACTCTACCAAGTGAAGGTAATCTTCCCATTTTGATGGTTTATCCATCACATACATCCTGAGCATACCTTCAATCACCCGATTTACCCTCTTTGTTTGTCCATCTGTCTTAGGGTGATATGTTGAGCTAAGGTTCAGATTTGTCCCAAATCCTTTTAATAACCCTTTCCAAAAGTTCAATGTGAACTTGGAATCTCTGTCAAACACAATTGTCTTAGGTACACCATGCATCTTAGTGATTTATCACATGTATATTTCCGCAATGTTGGCTGCCTTGTGTGCTAACTTCACTGGAATAAAATGGACAACTTTTGTAAGCTTGTCCACCACTATCATAATGGAATCATGTTGCTTAGTATTCCTAAGAAACTTAGTAATGAAATCCATGGTCACAACTTCCCACTTCCACTTAGGAATAGGAAAATGATGTAGCAAACCAGTTGAATGTCTGTGCTCAACCTTGACCTTTTGACATTCAAGGCATCTAGCAATAAAATCAACAACCTCCTTTTTCATACCTTGCCAATAATATTGTTTTTTGATTGTGGAAATTGTCTTCTGGTAGCTTGGATGTCTTGCATAAGGAACCTTATGCATCTCTGACAATAACAAACTTTTCAACTCCTGATCATTTGGCACATAGACTCTGCACCTATACATGAGGATTCCATCCTCACTTAGCTCATAACCTTCAAATTTTTGCTGCGACATACCTTGCTGTAAATTCACCTTTATGTCCACATAGCGTTGATCTGATTTGGAAACTTCTAAAATTCTATCACACAAATATGATTTGTACATGCTAATGGCTATAACATGCATCTCATGCACCCTCCTGCTGAGTGTGTTAACCACCTTGTTCTCTTTTCCTCTGATATGCTTTATGTCAAAGTTATACTCACTGAAAAATTCTAACCACCTACTTTGTCTAGCATTTAAACTTGGTTGTCCAAACAGATRCTTCATACCACTATGGTCTGTCCTCAACTCAAATCTTTTACCCATGAGATAGTGTTGCCACATCTTCAAGCATGCACTATGCATTCCAATTATAAATCATGAGTAGCATAGAGCCTTTCATGCTCTTTTAAATTTCTTGATTCRTAGCATACCACATTTCCATTCYGACTAAGGACTCCATCGAGCCCTTCCTTGCATGCATCTGTGCACACAACAAAGTCTGATTCTGAATCAACAATTCTCAAAATTGGCACACTTGTCAACAAACTTTTCAAGTGCTGAAAACTCCTTGCACAATCCGAAGTCCATTCAAATCGTACACCTTTCTTTTGCAATGATGTAATTGGATGCATGACCTTTGAGAAGCCTTCAATAAACCTTCTGTAATAACCTACAAGTCTCATAAAAAACCTCACCTCTGCGACATTTCTTGGTGTCGACCATTCCTCAATGGATTTTATCTTTTTTGGATCCACAACTATTCCTTCCTTGAAAATGATATGACCTAGATAATGAATCTGTCGTTGATAAAATGACCACTTGCTCAACTTTGCATAAAGTTGATGCTCCCTCAATAGTTGCAGTACCATCCTCATGTGTTGCTCGTGCTCTTCTTCATACTTTGAGTAAATAAGTATGTCATCCAGAATTACAATGACAAACTTATCTAAGTAACTTCTGAAAACTCCATTCATCAAACACATGAAGATAGCTGGTGCATTTGATAATTTGAATGGCACCAGTGTGAACTCATAATGTTTGTACCTCGTTCTGAAGGTAGTCTTGTTGATGTCTTCTTATTTAATTCTCATTTGGTATATCCAGATCTAAGATCAATCTTTGAAAATATCTGTGTGCCCCTCAGATGGTCAAAGAGGTCATCTATCCTTGGCAAATGATACTTGTTCTTTACTGTTACTTTGTTCAACTACCTGAAGTCAATACAAAGTCTCAATGTACCATCCTTCTACTTCACGAACAATACTGGAGCACCCCTAGGCGACACACTTGGGCGTATATACCCCTTCTTCAGAAGCTCTTCAAGCTTAATCTGTAACTCCTTCAACTCTGGTGTACTCATCCTATAAGGAGTCTTGGATACAGGTGATGCTACAGGCATTAGATTTATAGAGAAATCAATATCTCTTTTCGGTGGCAACCCCAATATCTCTTTAAAGACATTCTCAAATTCTTTCAGTACTGCGCAGTCTTCAACATTCGACACTTTATCCTTAGGTACCTCTTCCATGTGCATTGTGAATACTTGACATCCTTTCTTATAGCTTATCTTCAATTGCAAGTATGAAACTTCTCTGATAGTTACAACTCTTGGAATTCCTTGAACCGTTCTTAATTTCTCTTCCTCATCCAAGCAAGTAAATGCCTTATTGTACCAATCCCAGACATCATGGTGCTTGTCCAACCAATTCATACCAATGAGGCAATCATACGAGCCCAAAGGTATGATATTCAAATCAAATTTTGTGTGTAGTCCATTCTTTTCCATTGGACATGCCTTAACCATCTCATTAATTTTTCTTTTTGCTCATGTTGCTAACTGCACCAACCAAGGTTTTCCAAGCTTTCTTCTCGACAATTGGAATCTTTCCACCATCTTAGGATCTAGATAACTATGACTAGCTCCTGAATCAATTAAAATAGCAACGGTTTGGTCGTTAATCTTACCTTCCACTTCCATTATGTGCGATTGAAACTCAACTTGCTTGTTATCTAGGGCTGCATAAATCCTAGGTACATTTATGCCCATATCTTCAATTGTTGCAGCTTCTTGTACATTGTACGCAGTCCTCACTTTATCACCTCTTTGAGGGCAATCTATGTGCATATGATCTCAGCCACAACCCCAACATTGAATAGGTTGTTGCCTTGGATTTTTCTCCACTGTCTCCGTCACTTTGGGTTTCTTGGGAGTTGGTTGTCCTTGCGTAGTATTTATGAAAAATGGTGTCTTATCCCCCCTTCTTTCTTTGTTCCACTTTGGTTTTCATCTTGTCTTCCCAAGCCTTTTGGAAAGTTGGTCTTCCTCTTTGTTGATCATAAAGACATTTAGCGTGCCTTATGGTCTCCTCCAATGTCTTGGGATCATCATACTATATCTTGTCACTGATAAATGAGGGCAACTCACTCAGGTACCTCTGAATTTTATCTTGCTCATCCTTGATGAGTGTGACATATTTCAGCAGCTGTAAGAATCTTCTTTCATACTCATCAATTGTCATACTCCCAAGATTGAGTTCAAAGAACTCCTTCATTTTCTTGTCATAGTACCTCTTGGTTAAGTGTTTCTTTTGAAAATACTTCTTGAAATCCCTCCAAGTAACCTTCTTTTCATTAATGTGTTGCACTTGCAATAACTGATCCCACCACATTTATGCTTTTCCTTTTAGCCGATACATAACAATTCTCCCTTCTGCTTGCGCAAAATAATTATGCAACTGGAAGTACTTCCTCATACCCAACAACCAGGTCTCCACATCTTCATCCTTCTTGTGCTGACTGTCAAAGGTAGGAGGCTTGATCTTATTCATTTCTCCATGTAGCTCCTCCACCCCAGTCCTTCTCTTATGCTTTCTGACAGGAGATGGACTTGAGATACTGTGCGCTTTCCTGAATGATTGCTTTAGCGAGTCAAGTTGATGGCTACCGATACTTCTTGCTTCTCTTCTTTTCTCATCATGAGACCTGTGATTTTTTGACTTAAATGTCTTTGTCTCCTTATCCATTTTCTTTTCTATTCTATCCAGGATTTGCATCAATTTGACATTGAAGTCATCTTGTTGCTCCTTAGCTTTCATAATCCTTTCATTATCAACTTTATAGCTTTGGACATCTTTTTGCAATCCCTTTATGGTTTCTACCAAGTTTATGCGCTCCTCCTTCGATTTTGTACTATCAACACCCAAACCGACATACAAATCCCCGAATTAATCATCATGGTTGTAAGTCCTTTGTGCATCTTCCATGCTTTTAACCTTCTGCGCTGATTTTGTCCTACTCTAATTGTTGATAATTCTGCAAAATGTGCAGGCAACAAAATCTGTTAGGTGAATTCATGAGACAACTTTATGAAAGCTCTGCACCATCTTGTCAGAATCCTTTCTTATGAAGCCCATGCACTGGTATTCAACACACACCAATGTATGATGTCAATATTTAACATGCACATCGCGTATTCGTATTATGCATGCACCACAAATTTGTTTCACGCAACCCCAAAATTTAGTGCACACACCCACACACCATTATTTATCGCGCATTTCCAGTGTCGCACCCCACAATGTCCAGAATTTAATGCGCACACTTGCGCATTCTTATTTTATGCGCACCATGGCCACACTATAATTCCAAATTCAGCCACTTGTTCGAATTTTTCCTTAAGTAGGACTCGGCCCATTCAAGCTCAGTGTTGAAATCAAAACTATGATGCTTCTTGTTGACCTCTGGCCCATACAAGTCTAGTGTTGAACTAATATAATAATAATAATCTATTTTTAAGGTCATGGCCAAGCCAACACACCAAATTGGTGTGTGAGACCCCCTTGTTTGTGGGACAAGGGACCCCCCTCTGCCCARCGATTTGACTGGTAAAGTCTACGAAGGTATACATACCCTACCCCCCTCTGGATTTGAACCTGTGACCTCTTAAGAGGAAACACATGTTCTTAACCATTAGGCCCACTCAGGCTGTATAGATCTGATACCACAATGTTGTTAGAATATGAAGGATGTGTGCTCATTTTACCATTGACAATACCCTTGTCACCCAACCATAGGCTGAAGCCACCCTCCGAGCACCTTAACCTTGACAGAGAATCATTCTAGAAGCAAACCCTAGGCTAGATAGCCATACAAAGGGTAGCGCACCTTTCCCCAAGGATAGCGCATCAACAAAGGATGATCATATGTTCCAAACCCTAGCCAAGAGATAGTCCAAGCCAAAATGTAACTGCTAGTTGCAGCAGCTGCACCGACAGCTCTCCTCCAAACATGCGCACAAGACTGCA
>ML808693.1:7741-17877 GCA_009831015.1 Picea engelmannii | reverse complement strand
CGAAGTCTTCTATTCTCGTCAAGTTTACACGTGGAGGTAAATACCTCCCGCAGCTACCATAATATTAACAAATGTAACATCCCCATCCACCCAAGCTGGGCCACACCACACAATCTTAACTTTTGTCGCTCCAATACAAATCTGTAACATTACCTAGCTTACTACTGAACAATGCTACTCCAAAATCCAGTGGATAGATTCTACTCTAAACGCTAGTCTATGCAGTATCACTTGAAGTAATGCGCTCAACCTCAAGTTGAGTTCCGCCACACTATCTTTCTTCTTATTACACAACTTAAAAAAACATATGTAACTCAATACAACTGCGCACACAAGCAATTGACACATAAAACTTATGCACGCATAAACTATACTGAACATATGCTCATTACTGTGCGCACAACCATTATGGTGTCACACACCAATTATGATTTTCCTCATGCACGCAGACTGCTTCCCTATGCGCACAAGCAAATTCATCCCCCTGTGCACACAAAGTATTCCCTGCACGCATGACCATTTTCATCTCACCTCAGAGACTCATGACCATTATCATAAGGTTAACTTAACATGAAAACTAACAATAACTTTCATACTCATACACGTCTACAAATACAGGCTATAAGCACCATACTTACATGTGCAAGCAACATTAAACATAATAACAACAATCACTTATATGAAACAACATACAAGAATTAAACCATATCAAACATAGATAATTAAGCACATAGTAAATGAGACAAGCACATAAATAACACTTATCTTTTATGAAAAGTCACCAACTGCGTGCAGACGTTCCTCCTAGCGATAGACTCTGTTGCTCATAAGATTTCAGCAACAGGTCACCCCCAAGTTGGGGCTTAAATCCACCAGGGAAAAAGCGTTCCCAATGTCAGGCTAGGGTATAATACTCAACAAAATTGCTCAGTCCAAGGTACCTGTTATTGCACAAGTTGTAGGTGGGGCAAAGCCCGACCCAACCACCAATTGGCGACAACGAAGAGAGAACCTACCCTTTTTCACCTTTGGCAGGTGTTCCCATCACTTTAGAGGTGAGGTAGTCACCTCAAGGGGGGAATCTCTGTGACCTAGGGGGGATTGAGATGAAAAAAGTGATGTATAAACGGATTCCCCTACAGGTCAAGTTGCTAGATGGAAAAGGGAGCTTGGTAAATAGTCTTGAGGGTTGATTAAGGTTTCCCAAGCTTTGGGTGACCTGCAAAGAGATAATACATGCCCGAGACACAAGGAAAACTAAGATACAATGAAATATAATCAATTGGACAAGAAAGTCAAGCTTGTTGTCCCTAATAGCATCTGCTAGTAACATTATATATCAGCAATGAAATGGCACAATAAGTTGCTAAACAAGTGCTAGAAATCAAGTGAAATATGCAAGAGATAAACTAGCTAAACACTAGTGAAACTCAAGATTCAAAGACCAAGATACTAGCATAAAAATGTAAGGTTGTTGTAAACAATTTCTGCAGAAATATAAATCAGCCTTATGGCTGTAACAAAAAACTTATTACAGCAAGAATATCAGCCACTAAAACCTCCCTAAACTTTGCCAAAAAGTGTGCCAGGCCAAGTAGTATATGTGTGCAAACTTTGAGCAATTTTCAGTGGTTGATTAGAGAGTTATTGAAGAAGTTAGGTTAAATTTTCTGCATCCCTAATGGCTGAAGATGAATGTTTGTAACAGAAGCAATAACTACCCCTTTAGAGGGGATGCCCTAGTGGCTGAAAGGTGCTCTAAGCACAAGGAACAAAACCCAAATTGCAAAAGGTTAAAATGACCGAAAATTACGTTTCCCAATGCAACTATTTTATTTCTCCAATGCAAAAATATTCAGATTAGTGCCTTTAAAATTGGGTGAATGGGGTCTTTAAAGCACAAGTTAGATCAACAACAACCCTAGGGGTGTAAACCCTCTTACTCCCTAGGGTATTCCAACCAAACTTAGGGAAAATCTAGGAGGGTATACACACTCGTATTCCTCCTAGCAACCCTTGCAAAAAAGGACTTAAAACCTTAACGCAGAGATGAAGCAATGATGGAGGGTGTATCTAAAATACTCCTTCCTAGGGTTTCCACCAACACTAACCAAAATAAGCAAGAAAGAAATAGCATATGCAGATTTTTCCTTACCTAATCCAATAAAATGAAATATCAAACCCTAGTTTACCATGCAACATTCATCCAAGAGTCAAGAGAGAAAGACTTTAGGGGTGTGCATCACTCCTCCTCATCCATTCACCAAAAGACATTTCACAAGAGAGTAAGACCATAATCATCAAGAGTAGCGAGAATTTCAGCCAAGTACTTCTCACAATGGGAGAGTTATGTTATGAAATGAGATTCACATGATCTCTTTTTATACAAAATGTCTTAAACATAGTTTGTCCACTTAGTAAGGGTAAAACATAAGATAAGGGGTCAACAACCTTTATCTTACCCCTTGCATCAAAATAATATTAAACAATTGATCTTTAAAATTCACTTTTGCACAAAAGAAACCCTAAAATAAGATGACGCCACCCCTTTAGGGAACGTTTTGGTACTTGAGCAAGTCATTGGAGAAAAGATGGAATTCGTTGGGGCCCTTTGAGCCTCCTCATCACATTCTAAGCCTTCTCCAAGCCTCATCCGGTGAAAATATGCCAAGTGTCAATGTGTACCTCCATCACCACCAAACCTTGTCCCCCTCATGACATCAACCCTCAAGGAGGTGACGTTTTGCCTCTCCTAAGCAAGTCGTTTGGGTGGTAGGGGCTAGGTTAGGCCCATCATGATGTCTTCTAGGTCTTCAAAGGCACGTCTCTGTCATCCGGCATGCGGGCCCTAGGCATCCATCATGTGGGCTCCTTGCCAGGTGGAATCCCAATCTAGGCTTGTTCTCCCAAAACTGGCCACCAAGCAAGGTTCTGCAAAACAAAAGGGTACACCCTCCAAATATCTCAAGTCAAAGATATCATGGCAAGTATAAACCACGTCTAATAAGCAAGGTACCTAAACATGTGCATCAAAACTACCTCATCAAATTAAACAAAAGCTCAAAACCCTATACAATTGACCAAGTTTAAGTATGGGAGGGGTTTCATAGGAGTTCTATTGGGTAGACCAAATCCCTCAAGTAGGGGATGCTCCCAAGGATAGCCTTTCAAGGTTATGTAGTGGATGATGAGGTGGAAGGGGCTTAGACTTCATAGGTCGATGAGTTTTATGACGTACAAGGGCTTGTATTATCTCATTTATGGGTGCCTTTGTAAAGGGTGTGTGGCACCTTCATCTGCGATGCCCTTTTTCCAAGACCATCTTCTTGCCATTCATTAATTCTTTCATGTTTTAAGGAACAAGTTGAAGGCGACTGTCCTAGCGTGATGTCCAGATAATGACAGTGTCATTCACAAATACCTCGCGGAAATGAGAAGGATGGCTCATGATGAGACCCCCTTTCTCTCAGTTTTGCAACTGAGGGCCGCTACCCTGGCTTGGTGACCAGATGATGGTAATGCCATACCGCTAAATACCCATGATCATGATAGGCTGGCTTGTGATGAGACCTCCCATCCTCCAACTAACCCCCTAAGTATTCATTATCATTCAATTTTGTAGGTCCCCCTTTTCTTACAGAGAAGCATTTCATTGCTTTCTCGGGGATCCCTGGGAGAATCATCTGGAAGGTTAATATCTAGGCTTTTATCTTTTAAGCCAACAATAATCCTTCTGGGAAATATGATGGAAGTGTAATGAGCAGAAAGTGGTATGTATGGTCGGGAATGGTATGATAACCCTTCAAGGGACCCCTAGTTGCAAACCTTCCCCAAAGGTTGGCCACTTACTAGGAAATCTATGACACTCACCAAGGTGAAACAGGGTCAAAAACATAATGTCCAAGCAAGCGTTCTATAATCAAAAGTAGCTCAAACACAACATGCTTAAATGCCTTAAATATTAGGGTGATTACCTGCTATAATACATGACTTGTATTGCATGGAGCAAGACCCATCTTCCTTCCAGAAGCTAGATGGTGTGGTGGATGCGCTAAAAATGGATCAGAATGTGGTGATAGAGCAGGCTTCCTCATGTGCAAGCGAACATTGTTGATCATGTAGTCTCTCGACACTCCATATCTGCAACCCGAAGGCCTCGAGACATGATCTCCTTAGTTATCCCACAAAATGGGGATAACAGTACCATTGTTGCAGCTAGCATACAATCTTTCATTCCCCACGCACTTGTTACACCCAAGGAAGTGTGCCCCTTCTCTGATCAACAGTCCCTTGGTTGCCTCATTTTCCTTCTAGGGTTCCAGCAACAGGTCGGACAGGAAGTCTCAAATCCATGCAGCTAATTGCCAGCGCACCCGGAAAGAATTCTCAACAAAACTCTCACCTGGAGAGAATGCTCATGGGCCTGACAACCCACCTCTTCGACAAAAAAAATTGGTTACAAAACAAAAACTCCTTACAAGCTCTTATTTGCAAATAAGGTAATAGTAAGATTTTCCAGATAGTCCGACCCCTTCTGCCTATGAGAAATGAATGACTTCTCGAAAGAATGAGTTCTCTCTCTTGAAATACACTAAGGCCAACAATATATATTGCATGCCTTAAACTTGACACTTGTCACTTTCAGAAGTAGCTTTAGCCACTTGGTGATTCGTTCCCAACCTCGGGAACTTTAGGATAAATAATTATCCATAACTTACACTTTTTTGGAAATATTAATAAAATATTCCCTAAGACTTAAGTCCCCCCCTTTTTCCCTTTTTTCGGTGGAGTTAGCTCCCCATCTCTTTTCGTCGGATCGGTCTGTGCACAACGATGTGATATCATTAATGATTGTGATTACATTTACATGAATAGGCTCATTTGCCTATTTGCATCCCGGATCCTCAACCTCTTAACCACATAGGCCCTCCGGACTCAATACATATACATCCACACACATTTATATATATAACTCAACTCGATGCGCACTTCCAGGTAAACCTTGCACACTTACCCATGTGCGCCCACCACTATGGAATGTGCGCACCATTCCCTTGATGCGTAGTCCTGTGCACTTAGGTATGCGCAACACTATTAAATGTGCACACCCTTTATTTGATAACAATTCCCCGTGCTCTACTCAGGGGTGTGCAGAACCAAATCTTGGTGCCAACAGCTGACCAGCCTATATGTACAATTACAAAGGGTTCGGACTAGGGACATTACAAAAACCTAATTTTTATCCATTTGAATATGCCCCCCTTCTATCGTGAATGGACTTATCCTTGATAATTTGCGACAACTTCCATTGCCATGTGGTATGGACATTGGTGATAGACCTTCAAGGGCACTGAGTCAAGATGGCAAGCATACCCATGTAGAGAATGTAGAGGATTTAGATTTAGATAATTATATAGTTTGATTTGGTTATAGAATTTAGTATGATTATTTTTGGACTCTATGGCTATTCAGAGTTTTAATGTTAATGTATTTTGGTTTAGATATATATTTCACTCAGTGCCATTTTGCTATAGTCACCCTCACAATGTGCTATATACATGAGAAAACTTTGCATATTTGGTGTCTAGTGGTTTGGATTTACAGATGCACATGAAGATATATTATTTTATCAAAATTTGAATATTTTGTGTATTTTTTAACCAGCCAGTTTTGTTTTTTTATCTGCTCAAGTTTTTGGGATTGACTAGTTTGGTCATCAATTTAGCCCTGATAACATTTCCACGCAAAATGCTCCCTCATTAACATGAGAAGACGATTAGCCCTAGTTTTGTCTGTGTGGGATTCCACATTATTAAATTCCCTATATAGAAGCCAATTGACCTCCATGTTAGAGAGTGTACCTTGGATAGTCTCTTATAGCACTGTGCACATGCATGACTGATCTCTATGCTTTTTTGTTATAGCAGCATCACACACACACAACAGATTCCTACAACATTAATTTTTGTTGTGTATGGTCATTTGTAGATGAGGGTGTAGCATTAAAGAAGGTTGGAGAGCGCATCACTATATACATGCTTCCATCATTGAAGGTGCTCGCATTCATGCATGCATGGACCAACTATAGATAGGATAGGATAAGGTTATTCTTAGATTCCAGTTCTAGGAGATTGCATGTTGTTTCTAAGTTAAGTAAAAGAGGGTGCATGCAGTGGCATGTGTTAGTTTCAACTTTCAATTTATTAAGCAGTTTTCTAATTTTAGCTAAAGTCTAAGTTTAGTTAGGTGCATGTATGCATATAAGGGCGTAGAACTCTAGGAGGATGCATGCTTGCATGTCTTAGATTATCTCTAGTTGAGGCATTGTTGTGCATGTGTCCAAATTCAATATACCTACTCTTCTTCCTAGTCTATAAAAGAGAAAGCAGGGGTATAGGTTTATTCATTCAGGTCAGCAGCAAGCAGTGAATTAACTTGTTGTAATTATCATGTTTTATATTTCAGTTCAAAATTAATGAGAAAGCAGTAACAGGTTTTGACAATCCATCTACTGAGTTTTTGTTTTGCTTTTAATAGTGATATAACGAGTATGTCATAATTTTGTTTCTTGCTAAATAACAATGATGTGATTTAGGACAGGTCTATGAGTTTCAGTTATATATTTTCTATAGTATGTGTTAGCAGATCTTAGCATATTAGAATTTAGAGCAATAGTTTTGAGCAGTTTTTAAGGTTGAACTATCTAGTAGGTTAGGAATTCTTTGAGTGCAAATTCTGCTTACCATGGTTTAAGAAAATATAATACTTTAGAAGGTATTTGGCTAGCTAGTCCCAAAGTTGGGTGTGTTTGTTTGCCACATTGGTTGAGTACAGGTTGTGAGGCCAAGAACCCTACCATCCAGATTAAGGAGCACCCATACCACCCGGTTAGATGGATCAATTCCTTGATCAGTTACACATGCTTGATCAATAACCTTACTTCCTACAGACACATAATATCTAGTTTTGAAAATAACGAATGAATTCTTTTCACCAAGGTCTTCTTGACCAGGTCTGTAAGACCCCTTACATTCTAGGATGTAACTTTCATTGGGAACCTTTTATGACAATTCCCATTTCCTCCATGTAGCACGTGGTAAGAATTATAGGAGACAATGTTTTTCTTCTCCATCCATGTTGAACCCAGTGGCCTAGGGTATTGGTCTTTGATCTTTTATGTTCCTTTGATTCCATAGTGGCTTGCTTGTCCATATTTGGAGGCAATGACTAGGTCCTTTGGCTACACTCCCATAAGGAAGGGTAGGTTGAGAAGAGCTTGTGGGTGTCTTGCCTGTGGATGAAATGGTTGGCTTAGAGTTCGTAGGCCCATAATTCATTGCATCCTTAGCCAAGGCCTTGGGACCATGACAATGTTATCAGAACCAAACCGTTTTTTCCAAAACTGTCTGGTTTGACTAGTTTCGAAAGGTTTCTGGTCCAAATCACGGCCTCAAATTGGAAATGTCATATGTATGAAACCGGCCTTATTTGCCTGAACCAACTAGTTCTTTACACAACTATATGACCTGCGCATGAGACCACTAAATCCCCCCCAAAATGAAAAAAAATAATGACCAAAACCCTAAAACTAAACCTAGACTCCTCCTGGCCTTATTTGCCTGAACCAACTAGTTCTTTACACAACTATATGACCTGCGCATGGGACCACTAAATCCCCCCCCAAATGAAAAAAATAATGATCAAAACCATAAAACTAAACTTAGACTCTTCCCATTGCTATTTAATAAGGCCCCCACCCTCCAATTGTCTTACACCTTTCACTTGATTGATTTGGAATTTTTGAGTCGAGTGCTTATCTTTAGTCAACATCATTATTTCTGCTGGTTTGGAGTGCTTCTTGAGCTGATTTCTAGTATTGAATTGGAGAGTTTCTTCGGTTGATTTGGAGAGCTGATTGAGGGGCTAATTCAAAGAATTTTTTGCGTTGATTTGGATAATTTCTTGGGCTATTACAGAGCTGGTTTTTCTGTTCTACTGTTTTGGAGCTGCTCTTATTCTCTTCTGTTATTTTGGAGTTGCTCTTCTTCTCTTCATTCAGAGGGCTTGTGAAGGTATGGAAAAGATTCATTTAGCCCTAATTTTCCTTACAAATGTTGTTTTTCTGAGAAATTAGGAAATCTCATGGTGTTATTTGCAGTTTTTTTATTAGTAAACAAATTGCCATGGCTCCTATATACGAGGGATTTGACATGGGATCATTGTCAATTGGTTGAGGGGAAAATGCTATGCAACTATTGTTAGAAGGAAGTTGGTTGGGGGAGGGGTATCCATATGTTGAAACAACATTTAGCACGTGCTAAAGGGAATGTAAAACCTTGCCTAAAAGTCCTTGATAAGATAAGATAAGACAAATTTAATAATGTCCAACAAATGACCAAAATAGGTCAATGGGGCTGCTAGGTATAAAAGTGTGAGATAAAAAAGTCTTTGATAAACTAAAATCCAAGATACAAGGTCATCTTGATGCCTTCCAATAGAGAAAGCTAAGATGAAAAAGATTCAAAAAGAGATAGGGAGAATTTCAAGTTTAGGTCTTATCCTAGTTGTGAAGAATCCTCCACTTATCCTTTTGATGATCCCTATAGAATCCCAAATCAAATTAATCCTCCTAGAGAAGAGCTTGTTATTGGATTTAGTACATCCAATTCAAAGAGGCCATGTATGCTTGACTCATTCTTTGTACCCTACACCACCCCTTGTGCTTAGCCCACCAATGATGCTAATTGGAAGAAGATGGGAAAGGAAGCTACTTGGGAATGCATTGATAGATGGTGGTATGATGTAGACATATTTTTCAATGTTACTAATTTCTTGTATTGTCAACCTATGATAGATGTTATAGTTCATGTGGTTCGGGCTTCAAAGGTCCTAGTTTTCCTGATATCAGGGAGTCAATTTTATAGAATGAGGTTCAAAGAATAGATGAGTACCTCGTGGAATTCAAATAGCCATGGAGTAAAACAAGTTGCAGAATCATGTATGACGCATGGACTAATGGAGGATCCCACACCATTCTTAATTTCTTAATTGCTTGTCGACGAGGAACTATGTTGCTTAAATCTGTGGATGCATTTGATCAGATGAAGGATGCACAATTATTATTTTGTCTTTTGGATGAAGTAGTTGAGGAGGTGGGGGTGGAGAATGTTGTACAAGACATGATGGACAATGCCTCCAACTATGTTGTCGTGGGAAGGATGTTGGAGGACAAACACCCCTCCATTTGGTGGACTCCATGTGTAGCCCATTGTTTGGATCTCATGCTTGAGCACATTGGCAAAATTGAGTGGATAAAGAAGTGTGTGGAACAAGCAAAAACCATAGCTTGATACATCTACATCCACACATGGGTCTTGAACCTTACGAGGAAAAACATTGGGAGCAAAGAGCTTGTTTGGTCAACGATTACATGATTTGCAACTAACTTTATTACATTGCAATCCATGCTTTATCATGTTAGAAAAGTAGGTGTGCTCATTTCACCATAGACAATATAGGAATATTGTCACCCAACCATAGGATGAAGCCACCCCCGAGCACCTTAACCTTGACAATGAGAATAATTCTAGAAGCAAACCCTAAAACCAATAGCCAATCAAGGTAGCGTACCTCTCTCCAGAGCTAGCGTACCAAACAGAAAGTCCAAACCATAACCAAGAGAAAGTCCAAGCCAAAACCGAAATTGCCAGTTGCATTAGCTGCAGTTGCAAGTCCTCTCTAAACTTGTGCACTACTGGTCTTATGCAGTTGTGAGGGGAAGAGTGACAAATGAGCTCTAGCACCCTCTTATTTATAGTCCTCCAAGTGACCTAACTGGGCCGACTTCTACTCTTGGAGGCTAATAACTTCTTATTACATTTTCTCTTGAGCTGACTTGTCTTCTAGGGTTCTTATCCAACCGTTTAGGGTTTCTCTAGCTTCCCGGAATATTCTAGTCTCATTAAAGGTTACACGTGGAGGTTAATACCTCCTGCAACTACCATAATATCAACACTCCCTCCTAGCTAGGGAGGTATTAAAGGCAATGATCTTGAGCACAAACAAACCATTCAACCGGTAGCATCATCATAGCCATAGAGTCTATCTCATGAGATCAACTCACAAGCAACATCATC
>ML808692.1:189791-204686 GCA_009831015.1 Picea engelmannii | reverse complement strand
AGATAAGGCATGGAATATCACCAAAGGATCACTAGTGATAGAAAAATGAGAGAAGGTAGGTGCATTGTATTTATGTACTAGTAATATTGATTCTTCTATCTCTTTAGCTTCTACAAGAGTGTATACAACACCATGGAATCATAGGCTTGGAAACATGAGTGAGAAGGGGATGCAGATAATTCACAAAATAAATTTTTGCCAGATCTTAAACAATTTGATTTGGATTTCTGTGAGCATTATGTTTATGGAAAACATAAGAGAGTTAGATTTATCATATTTAGAAAAGAAAAGAAGAGTGAAAGGTTAGAGCTTGTGCATACAGATGTATGGGGACTAGTGTAGGTATCATCTCTTGGTGGTTCTCATTATTATGTTACTTTTACTGATGATGAAACTAGAAAAACTTGGGTTTATTGCATTCAACAAAAAATTGATGTTTTTGATACTTTTAAGAAATATAAATCTTTGGTTGAGAATGGGATAGGAAAAAGGTTGAAGTGTCTTAGATCAGACAACGGAGGTGAATATTGCAGCAAGGAGTTTAATGATTATTGTTCATACCATGGGATTTGTAGAGAGAAGACAGTTCCAGGAACACCACAAGAAAATGGTGTGTCAGAAAGAATGAACATGACAATCATGGAGTGTGCAAGGAGTATGAGATTGCATGTTGGGTTTCCCTTACAAAAACGGGAAGATGATGCAGATATTGTTGTTTACTTAATAAACAGAGGACCTTAAATCTCTTTGGATGGTGGAATTCTAGATGAGGCATAAATAGGTAAAAAGGTAAACTATTCTTTTTTGAAGACTTTCAGTTGTGAAACATTTGTCCATATTGATAAAGAAAATAGAACAAATCTTGCGGAAAAATACAAGAAGTGTACCTTTATTGGATATGGTGTTAATTATTTTGGTTATCGCTTATGGGATTATAAAAATCACAAAATAATTAGGAGTAGAGATGTCATATTCAATGAGAAGATCATTTACAAAGATTACGTGCAGGGAAAGATACAAAAAAAGAAAAACCAAAATACATAGTACATGATGAGATCACTGAAAAATAAATTCCAAAGGTACCAGAAAATAAAAATGTACAACAATAGGAGAAACAGGTAATTCAAACTCTTGTATGTGTTTTTAGAAGATCTACCAGTTTAAGTAAACCACCTGAACGATATTCTCCTTCATTGTATTATTTATTATTGACTGATTCTGGTGAACCAGAATGTTATGAAGAGGAAATGCAGGTAGACACTAAAAAGAAGTGGGAGCAAGGCATGAAAGAGGAAATGGATTCCCTGGTAAATAACCAGACTTTGGATTTTGTTCAGTTTCCCACAGAAAAAATATGATTGTAGAATAAATGGGTTTACAGGTTGAAGGAAGAAGATGGAGGCAAAAATCAGTACAAGGATAGCCTTATTGTAAAGGGGTTTGCACAAAAGAGAAGTATATATTTTGATGACATATTTTGTTTTGTTTTTAAGATGACTTCAATTAGGACTATTTTAAGTCTTGTGGTAGTAGAATATTTTCATCTTGAATAGTCAGATATAAAAACAACTTTTCTCCATGGGGATTTGGATGAAGAGATTTATATGCAACAACCACATGGGTATGAGGTAAAAGGGAAGGAAAATTTGGTATGTAGGTTGAATAAGAGTTTGTATGTCCTAAAGCAAGATCCAAGGCAGTGGTATTTGAAGTTTGACAGGTTTATGACAGAACAAGGTTATAATAAATGCCATTCTGATCACTGTGTTTTTTTTTAAAGCTAGAAAATGGAAGATATATTATCCTTCTATTGTATGTAGATGAAATTCTTATTTCAAGGTATAAAATGCAAGATATAAATGTGCTCAAGAAGAAATTATCTAATTCATTTACGATGAAGGATTTGGGTGCTACAAAGAAAATCCTTGGTATGAGAATAATAATAGATAGGAAAAAACACAATTTGACATTGTCTCAGGGTGAGTACATAGAGAAGGTGTTGGAGAGGTTTAGAATGCAGAATGAAAAACCAGTTAGTACACCTTTGGGCAACCAATTAACCAAATAAATGTGTCCCAAGACACAAGAGGAGATAGAATACATGTCCAGGGTCCCTTATTCATCAACAATTGGCAACTTGATGTATCCGATCGTTTGCACAAGACCATATATTTCACATGCAGTGGGAGTTGTGAGTAGGTATATGAACAATCCAAGTACAAAACATTGGGAGGCAGTAAAGTGGATTCTCAGGTATTTGAAAGGTACTGCTACTCATGCATTATGTTTTGGAGGTTCATACACTTTTCTACATGGATATGTTGATTCATATATGACAGGTGATAAAGATAGCATGAGGAGCACCACAAGGTATGTTCTTACTATAGGTGGAACAACAATAAGTTGGATTTCAAAACTGCAAAAGGTTTTTGCACATTCAACATCAGAAGCAGAGTATGTTGCTACTACAGAGGCTAGTAAAGAAATGATTTGGTTACAAATGTTTATGGAGGAATTCAGAAAGAAGCAAGAGATTAACAGGTTGTACTGTGACAACGAGAGTGCCATTTATATTGAAAATAACTCAGCCTTCTTGTTAGTCCCTAAAGTTGCACTTGACTGTGAGAGGGCAAGCTAGGGCATCATCAGGTTATTGCAATGGTATTTTTAAGGGTTTTCTGAATAGGTTTTTAGAAAATGGTTGAAAGCTGGTTCAAGGATTCAAAATAAACACATAACTCAAATGTAAAACAAGAAAACATCCCACTGATTTAGTAAATGGTAGTCACATCAATAGATCAAACAACAAGGTAAACAAAGAAGGAAATATATGAGAGTATTCAATTTGTCAACCCCATATAGATTTCTTATTTCAAAATATCATTGAGAAATAAGAACATGCACTTGAAGGAAAACTTGATAATAAACAAAAACAACAAAGTTTTCACTGTGTTACTTAAGATCAAGAAATCAAATGCATTGCAATAGAATACATGACTTCAAGTAAGAAAAGAAATAGAATAAGATATGACAGAGGATTTGACCATCAACATGCCTTTTCCATTTAGTATCAATATGGAATATAAATTGTCTTACAATGGATTTTTACAAAAAAGGTCCTTGAATGCCCAACTAATCACCTTAACTTCTCCTTCTACCCTGTTTATATATAAATAATACATATTTATCAAGATCCAAAAGAAATGGATCTGAAAACCTCCTCATCTGTATTTAGTTTCTTGTTTGAAATAATTAAGGAGAATATTAAATCTGATCTCCAAGTCAAATTGATAAAGTGGCTTGTCAACTGTTGTCCATGATGTTTTTTAGGAAAATAAATCTGGCAAATTCACGAAAACTAGGGTCCAACAATCTCTTTGTATCTCTCAAACAATGATAGTTGTGTAAAAAACGAGAGAGGTTTTTGTGAAGGGGATCATTCCAAACAAAAAAAAATTTTTGTTTCAAAAAATTCATGTCCATCTGTTCTGCAACCTCTCCCAAAATTACTAACTAAAACAAGAAATTATTTATTGTGAAATCTCATAAACATAGGCCTCAAAGATAAATTTGAATATCTTAAAATATGATATATGTGTAAAAAAAGAGAGAGGTTTTTGTGAAGGGGACTGTTTCCAAAACAAACCTCTTTTTGTTTCCAAAAATTCATCTCCAGATGTTCTAAAACCTTGCCCAAAATTAGTGACTAAAACAAGAAATAATTTATTCTGAAATCTCTGAAAAATAAGCCTCAAAGATATATCTAAATCTCTTAAACTGTGATAGCTATGTAAAACCTAAGAGATTGTTTTTTGAAGGGGAATGTTCCAAACATAAAACTCTTTTGGTTTCAACGAATTCATCTCCAGTGGTTCTAAAACCTCTCTTGAGGATAAAGACTAAAACAGGTAAAAAATAGAGTATTTCCTGTAGCTTTTCTGGTTTTGCAAAAAGATCATCTCTGTCATCATAAACTACACATGTAACTTTAAACACAGATTCAGATATTGAATTTGATTTTGTGGTTCCTCTTGTCATAGGTCTCCTGGAGTGTTGAGCAACATGTTTTCGCCTTTCTTGTCTCTTCCTCAAATTTTCATATTCTTTCTCAGTCTTGTGCAAAGAAGGTGTCTCTGCCTGTTTTTTTGATGCCTGTCTTGGAATCTTATGAATTATTATCTATAATTACGAGATTCTCTTTTTTAATGGACGGATGAAACATGGCCTTTGAATTTAACCTAAATTTAATTGCATCTCTAGTGGAGTTTCTCCTTGGGAACTTAGGCACAGGTGTTGGCATTTTGCTCTATTTTTTGCCTTTTGCATTTTTCTTAATTGTAGATTTCTATTTCTTCTTGACTGGGGACTGAACTGGGTTCATAGTATAATCCTTATCCTTATCAATTTCCATCTTCATCTATGGATGAAGAAATATGTCAATATCGTCATCTGATTTAGATTTCTTACCTTGACTAGTGGTAGCTTCCTCATGATCTTTACCTACAGGAAAATCTCCAATGGTTTGTTGAGTTTCCAACTTCCTCTTGCTAGCCCAAGTTACCCTTGTTGTAGGTGATTCTTCTTTAATTAGGAACTCAGTGGCTTTACCAGTCTGTTTTTGTTGGGTTGATTTATTCCTTTTGGCATTTTTTGATTTAGCTGACTGTAAATCATTTCTTAAAGACTGGACTAGCCAATCCCAGGGTCTCTAGACTTTGTTTAAAGAGGATATTACCAGTTTCTTAATTAAACCCTAGTGAAAGAGACTACCTTTAGTTGTAGCAGGATGAGACTGCAATCTCTTGGACATTTTAGATAAACTCTTAAGTAGAAAGTAGGGTAAATTAAGAGGATAATCACCATTAATGTGAATTAGAAGTTTGATATGGTAAAGATAAACCAATAAAAACCTGCCCTCACACGTGATATACCTGTGGATGATCAACAAAGTGATATGCCATTCCTTATTTACCCAACTATGTGGTATTCCCTTTTTCCAGTTAAGGTTTTGGTTTTTTGGGATTAAAAATTGATTCACAAATTCCATAACCACGTTCTCCTTTTTCCACCACCTTTCCCCGCTGACTGGAAATCTACAGGATTTAACAATTGAATTTTCAGTCACCAA
Source organism: Picea engelmannii (assembly GCA_009831015.1). Taxonomy (NCBI): domain Eukaryota; kingdom Viridiplantae; phylum Streptophyta; class Pinopsida; order Pinales; family Pinaceae; genus Picea; species Picea engelmannii. Next base: position 199,558 of record ML808692.1, on the reverse strand, counting down.
CATCAGTAATTTTCCAACTATAGATTCAAGGCCATCAAAATTCTGTGCGAAAACCATTGAAATCTGTTCATCGTTCCCCTGGAAGGTTGTGAAAAATTCAAACCAACCTGCATATTTAAATCTCTTCGCCATTTGAGGGTGTGCTTCAAATAATTTAGTGCCCTTAGGTTCTAGTCTGATAATCTGGACGCCACTCTTCTTTGGTGTCATGCTGCTAATATGGTCCTGTAAATAGATCTGTGAGGATTGGTTATTTGAATTCTTAGTTCCCATGGGTTGTTAAGAAATAAGACTCACTTCTTCCTTCAATTTGATCTCTGCAAAAAATGGTCGACACACTAAAATAGAAGGTGATGGTTCTGTTAATGATATTCAAACATGTTTGATTTGATGCAGGTATGGAAGGTACAACTCAATCCCTCATATGTAGTTGTTATAATTGCAGTATCAATCCGGGAAAATATCATGGAGAGGCATGCAGATCCTCTAATCATGATTTTGATAAATTATGATGCGATGAAGGCAGGCTGGCGCATGTAAAAATGTGATTATTCCTAGCGCTGCAAGAATAACGTTATTCCTATAGCGCCTTTTGTGACTTGGAAAAAATTTTGAAAATTAAAAAATGAATAGAAAAGTGATGTGACAAGATTTATCATATCAAATCCTAAACTTTTAAAAACTTCAAAAATCATTTAAAAGTGCAATACAAATGGAAAAATGACCATTTAAACCAAGAGGTAAAAATCAAAATTTTTAATAGAAAATCATGAAAAAAGGAGAGGACAGGGACTAGGGATACTCACTCAATAAAAAACAAGGTTAGAGACTAACACTTCCATTCGAAGAATAATCATATATAGCTCAGGTAAGATTTCATACGATCTATCTTGGAAGATGCACATTTGAAGTTGGAAAAGATACACACTATCCAGAATCTTGCATACATCTTAACAAAGGGAGTAACCAGGTAGAAACTAAGTTCCTTCTCAGTTTCAGTTGGCCTTCAAGCATGAAGGTGAAGATGAAAAATTTTCCAGGTCCAAGAAGGATCATAGTCCAACAGATAGAACAACGATGGAGTTTTTGAGATCAGTCTACAAGTGGGAGATTGTTGGTTGTGGAGCCTGATTATCTTCTTGTTTCATAGGTATTTGTTTATAGCCATGTTTATACCCCATGAATACTCTACACCTTGGAATACTTTACACCCCTCCACGCGGGAGGGTTCCAGGGGGGGATTTCCCCCCCTGCGAGGTCTGGGGGAAAGTGGGCTCTCGACGAGGGGTTCGGGGGAAAAGCGCGCAAAGTAAATTTTTTCTTGTAAATGTATATTGTAATTTCATAGTAAATCTGGACCGTTCATTATAAGGTCACGGTTCTGACGGTAGAAGTTATGTTATTTTTTTTTTCCCTAGAAGGAAACCCTCTTTTATGATGGAATTGTATTGTGGTTGTGTATTATTGCGAATATTGTATTTTGAGAGAAAAAAGAGGAAGTTATAGCGGGTGTGATGTAGGTTGTATCCCTTCATTTGTTGGATAATAAAAAGGAAGGATCTGGAGATTTATTTGGTGGATGTAGCCCACACTGGGTGAACCACATATATCTGTGTCTCTATTGTACTATGTATCTTATGTGTTTTATTTCCACATTTTATTTTATTTTATTTCTCTACGATCTTGTTTTTCTAACAATAATCTAATATTGCACAAAATAGTGGAAAGTGCAAATGTAAAAACAAATGATCTAAATTTGAGAAAAAATAAATCTGAAGATGAATAAAAAATTGATGAATGGAGAAGAATTAGTGATGATGATGAATATGGTGAATCACAAGATGAAGAAGACATTGAAGAACTACGAGATAATGAACCAAAAACTAATGAAGAGAAGGATGAGGAAGAAACACCCTTACCAAAAACACCATAAAAAAGAGTTCAAAAGAATCACCCTGAAAATCAAATTATAGGGGATAAAGAAGGAGTAGAAAGAAGAAGAAAACTTAGATTTTATTATGAATAGGCAATGCTTTCATTAACAGAACCAAATTTTTTTGTAGAAGACAACAAGAGTGAAGACTGGATAAAAACAATCAATGAGGAACTTGATCAAATTGAGAGAAATCATACACGGGAACTTGTCCCTAAACCAAAAAACAAGAATGTGGTAGGAACCAAGTGGATATTAAAAAAAAACTCAATGAAAATGGAAATATCATAAAGATCAAATCCAGATTAGTATGAAAAGGATATGCCCAAGTGGAAGGTATTGTTTTTCAAGGGACTTTCCCCCCAGTAGCAAGACTAGAGGCCATCAAAATGTTATCGACATTTGCATGCTTCAGAAATTTCGAAATTTATCAAATGGATGTAAAGTCAACATTTTTGAATGGAACATTAGAATAAGAAGTATATATTGAGCGACCAGAAGGATTCATATTAATAGGAAATTAGGACTATGTGCAAACTAAAGAAGGATTTGTATGGTCTTAAACAAGCCCCTAGAGCATGGTTCTCAAGACTTTATCAGTATCTGCAAAAACAAGGATATAAGAGAGGGAATATTGATAGAAACCTATATATCAAAACTAAATATCAAGATATGATTGTTGTGGTGGTATATGTAGATGATATCATATTTGGAAGTAATCTTACTCTAATAAGGAAAATTTTTGCTACAGAAATGCAGAAAGAGTTTGAAATGTCTATGCTAGGAGAATTGACTTTCTTCCTAGGTTTGCAAGTCACTCAAATAGATAAAGGAATATTCATTTCACAAACTAAATATATCAAAGAAATGATAAATAAATTCCAAATGGAAGACATTAAACCCATGTGCACTCCCATGGTCACATGCTGAAAACTAAGCCTAGATGACGATTCACCAAGATTAGACCAAACCATGTACAGATCAATGGTTGGTAGCCTATTATATGCAACAACAAAAAGACCAGATATCTTGCAGGTTATAGGAGTAGTAGGTAGATTTCAATATGCACCTAAATAAAATCACATGAATGCAGTAAAAAGGATATTAAGATATCTTAAAGGAACCTTGGAGTTTGTTTTATGATTTCCAAAAACAAAATGTTTTAGATTGAGTGCATATACTGATGCAGATTGGGATGGTAGTGTAGATGACAAGAAAAGTACTAGTGGAGGAGCATTCTACCTGGGAAAATTGATGGTATCATGGTTAAGTAAAAATCAAACATCTATATCACTATCTACAACCGAAGCAGAGTACATTGTTGTTGCATCTTGCTACACACAAGTAATCTGGATGAAATAGACCCTAGAATATGTACAAGTGAAATATGATCATCCAATCACTATTAAATGTGAAAACACCTGTGCCATAAATATTTCTAAGAATCCTGTTATGCATTCTAAAATCAATCATATCCTAATTAAATACTATTTTCTGAGAGATAAGGTTTCTCAAAAGGTAGTCAAAGTGAAATATATTGACACTAACGAGAAAATTGCAGACATATTCACAAAACCTCTACCAAGAATTACCTTTGAAAATATTAGACATAATTTGGGAGTAATGTTGGATTACTGAGAGGGGGGGTGAATCAGTAATAGAACAATATAATTTTTTTTCACCATAAAATGCAAGTGTTATATCAATGTAGCATTATCATCCAATAGTTGTAGAGTAAATAAACAATGAACAAATGAGCAATCATACACATACACAATACACCAGTGTTTTATGTGGAAACCCAAAGTGAGAGAAAACCACATAATTCTTTTTTTTATATGTCTTTAAGAATTACATTCATTGGAAGAACCAACTTCCTTTGTTTTCCAGATGCAATTGGAAGGAAGCTCCAACCCCCTAGTTTCTCAGGCTACAACCTGAGGGAAGCTCCAACTCCCAAATCCTCTGGCTACAACCAGAAGGAGGCTACAACCCCCTATGTTCTCCGGCTAAAACTGGAAGGTGGCTACAACCACCTGTCCTTGCCCTGTCTAACCGCCTTGACGTATAAGTAGAATTATGGAATCACTGTCACACTATCACTGCGAGATATACTGTTGTAAACCTGTACCAATCAACCTACACCAAACAACTTATACCAATAACCTGAACCATGCATCAACCATGCATCAACCTGTACCTCAACCTGTAATCAACATGTACCATAAAAAATTGCATCAACCATGCACCGACTTGTACCAAACAACTTTTAATCAACCTGTACCATAAACAAGTGCATCAACCATGCACCAACTTGTACCTCAAACTATACCATCAATGAGTGCATCAACCATGCACCAAATATGTACCAATAACCTATCACAATAACCCGTCCAAACAACCTGTAAACAACCTATCTGATCTGATCACATATACCTCAAATGTAGAAACTAAATATGTCATTGAGAAACTTGTCACTGTATACTCATCAACCAATCTGATTTGATCACATATACCTCAAACACTATACCAAAAGTCTGTACCTCAAACCATGTGCTAGAACCTCAATATTATACAACCTCTATCTATACCAATAACTTCAGCAACATACCTCAACCAAAATCCCTCAAACATGAACCAATACTAAACTTCAATAGATCTGCCTTAGATCAACTCTACAACAAGCCATAAACTCCCAAGAGGGCATCCAACATATTTACAAGGAAAACCCTCAACTTGATTCATAAATTCAACACTACACATATGAGAACCATACCCTTTTTTTCTTGTAGTGTTTTGTTACCGCGGTTTTACTGCCGTGAATCCACTGCCACGATTTTTCTGCTGCACTTTTCCTGCCGCGCTTTTCCTACTACAATTTTTTGCCGCACTTTTTCTTCCGTAGTTTTCTTGTCGCATTTTTTCTGCTGCACTTTTTCTTTCGCACTTTTCCCACCACACTTTTTCTGTTGCAATTTTTCTGCCACACTTTTTCTATTGCACCTTTTATGCCATAGTATTCCTACTGCACTTTTTCTGCCGTACTTTTCCTGCTGCATTTTTTCTGCCGCACTTTTCTCTATCAATAATACCTGCCCAAATAACCTTTCAAAAAAATAGATATTCAATGATATTCAAGTGTGATTAAATGAGAGATCCTTTCCTCTTATTTATACTTTCATGTAGCATCCTCAAGGGGTTACCTTTTAACCATCTTAACCTACTTTCCTTATTTTAGGGTTATCCCACTTATAACCACTTGTTCACTTAACTTAACCACTTTCCATAATTAGTAAGTTCTCCATTAACTTTATTATTTAAATAATTTTTTTTTTATCCTCTTTGACTTATAGTACACTCATCACTTCACTTTATTATTTAAATAATTTCTTCTTTGCAAACACTTTGACTTCTTTGACCTTTTGGGGCTTCTAGATGACTCATGAGGGTTCTCCAACTTCACATGGCCATAACTCTCTAACCGTGAGGAGTTATGTGACGTTCCACATACCACCAGAAATTACATGACATGTACTATCCATATAGAATAGTTTTACCTGCAAATATATCAAAAATCATACCATTATCCATCATACAAACTTGGGTCCATTACCTAAACCTTTGTGCTACCAAAATTTGCTACCAGACTTTCTTCAAGGGTTGACATCAATGAAAACCAACCCAATTAATCAACAATCTCCCCCTTTGGAATTGATGGAAACACTATGATGCAATACTAAAGTCATGTCATGCAATACTAAAGTCATATCACTCATGCTCTTCCTGTGACCATCGCTCCCCCGGGAACCATGCCTCTGTTCTCTGCATCTGATAAATCTCTCCCCCTTTGTCATCAATGGAAAAGGTATCTTTCCATCCGGGGTTTCTCCCCCTAACTGAATTATCCTTGGGGATACTCCCCCTGACTGAACTCTTTCTGAAACGGATCTCTTGACCTGAACTATCCTCTTTATGGTGCTTCCTTGTGTAAATCTAAGACATATAAGATAAGCATTAATTTTGGAGTAGAAATTACTTCGAGTCTCTAGTGAAGATACTCAAAGGATTCCCGTGGAAGTGGTTTTGTAAAGGTGCTTGTCACTTGTTCTTTTGTGCCCACATATTCAACTCTGATGTTCTTCTCTGCAACTTGTTCCTATAGAAAGTGATACTTGATTGAAATGTGCTTCATCTTGGAGTGCATCATCGGGTTCTTTGAGATACTGATGGCACTTGTATTATCACAATAGATTGCAATGGGATCATCATACTCAACCTGTATATCTATCATATTTTGTTTCATTCATAGAACCTATGTACAACATGTTGTTGCTGCAATATATTCTGCTTCGACTATAGATAAGGATATTGATGATTGTTTCTTTCTTAGCCATGATACTAAAAACTCACCCAAGTAGAACGTTGTTTCACTGGTGCTTCTTCAATCATCAATGCAACCTACCCAATCTACATTTGTGTAGGTAATAAGTGATATATCCTTTCCTTTTGGATACCATAATCCAAACTCTTATGTTCCTTTGAGATATCTAAAAACAGTCTTCATTGCTACAACATGTGATTCCTTTGGTGCTGCTTGAAATCATGCCACCTATCCAACTTCTTGCATTACATCTGGTATGGATGTTGTCACATATAGTAAGCTACCAATCATTGACTTGTATTTCCTCTGGTCTGTAGAATTTTAATCATCATCTTTGCTCAACTTGCAATTGGTTTGCAATCTTCCATTCTAAACCTCTTTAGAATTTCTCTGATATACTTGGTTTGAGAAATAAAAATTCCTTGGTTTCTTTGACGTATCTAAAAACCCAGAAATAAGGATAGTTCTCCGAGTAATGACATTTCAAATTCATTCTACATTTCTATCTTAACATGTCATCATTGCTTCAAAAAATAGTATCATCAACATAAACTTCAATTAATAAAATACTATCTTGAGTTACCTTTATGTAGAGGTTGTTATCTACACTTTTTTTTCTGAACCCTTCCTATTGTAGATATTTATCCAGTCTAGAGTACCATGCTCTAGAAGCCTGATTTAGACCATACAAGGCCTTCTTCAATTTTCACAAGTAATCTGCATTCTCTGACAATTGAAATCCTTCTGGTTGTTCGATGTAGAATTCTTCTTCAAGTTCCCCATTCAGAAAAGTTTATTTTACGTCCATTTGAAACACTTTAATATTCTTGGAGCATGCATAAGCTAAAAGGAATCGGATTGCTTCCATTATGGAAACTGGGGCAAATGTCTCTTCAAAGTCGATTCCTTCAACTTGTGCATATCCTTTACATACCAATCTAGCTTTGTTCATTGTAACTTGTCCATCTTCATTCAATTCATTTATGAATACCCACTTTGTGCCAATCAAATTCCTATTCTTTGGTATTGGAACCAATTCCCAAGTGTCATTCTTTTCTATTTGATCCAATTCTTCATCCATGGCCTTATTCCAAAATTCATCCTTGTTGGCCTCTTCAAAATTGTTTGGTTCAATCATAGATGAGAGTGCTAGGTGTGTTTATGCTAGTGAACATATTCTTCTTCTAGTCTCAACTCCTGCATCTTTGTTTCCGATAATCTGATCTGAAGGATGATTCTTCTGTACTCGTTTTCTAGGTGTATTTGGAGGCACCTGCTAAGATTGCTCTTTTACTTCTGTTTGATACTCTTCATCTTCCCCTTATACTTCTTCTTCATTTTCTACTTATTCTTCGTAAAGTTGTTCCATTGATTCATTTTCTTATTCCTTTAATTCCCGTCCACTTGTTTCATCAATTGTTACATTGATTCTTTCCACAACTTTGTTCAACCTCAAATTGTAACACTTGTATGATTTCCTTGTAATTGAGTAACCAACAAGTACTCCTTTGTCCACATGAGAGTCAAACTTTCCTATTCTGCCATCTTCTCTTTTGATATAGCATTTGCTTCCAAATACTTTGAAGTGCTTCACATTTGCTGGTCTTCCTTTCCATAGCTCATAGAGAGTTTTGTCAGTGTTGTTTCTAAGAATTACTATGTTTTGAATTTGAATCACTGTATGCACTACATGTGTCCAAAATATATATGTCAATTTGAAATCCATTAGCATTGTTCGAGCCATTTCCTGTACTGTCATGTTCTTTCTTTCAACAACTCCATTCTGTTGAGGTGTCCTAGTAATGGAGAATTGCCTTTTTATTCCATGCATGCTGTAGTAGTCCATAAATTCCTTTGAAGTGAACTCTCCTCCATTATCAGATCTCAAACATTTGATTTTTGAATCCATTTCATTTTCAACCATTTCCTTGTAGACCTTGAAGTTTTCAAAAGCTTCTGACTTGTTCCTGAGAAAGAAAACTACAATCATTCTTGTATAATCATCAACTAATAACATAAATTATTTCTGACCTTTTAAACCCTTTGTTGTAATTGGTCCAACTAGATCAGTATGCACAATTTCTAGTCGTCTTGTCGTTGAATATTCCTTTGATTTAAACCTGGTCTTTGTTTTCTTTCCTTGTTGACAATGCTTGCATAAAGTGTTGGTTGGTTTCATGATATGGGGAATTTTTCTAATTTCTTCCTTTTTGCTGACTTTGACAAGGTTATCAAAGTGTATGTGACCCATTCTTCTGTGCCATAGCCAACTTTCATCTTCATTTCCTAGACAACACTTTTCATTTCCAATTTCACTTAACACATATATGTTGCTTGAAGTTCTTGCAGTTGTTGCAATCAATTTTCCTGAACCTTCTTTTCTTATCTCCCACTTTTGTGAATCGAAAGTAACTTTATGACCTTGGTCACACATTTGACTCACACTTAGAAGATTATGTTTCATATCTTCTACTAGTAGAAAATTTTCTTCCTTGGTATTCTTGTTTCCAATTCCAATGATTTTAGCTGAATCATCATTTCCGAAGGAGACTGCTCCATTTATTTCCTTTCTTAATGTAATCAACCTGTCTTTATCACCTGTCATGTGTTTTGAACAGCCATTGTCAACATACCAACCATGTTTCTTTTGCTTAGCTTGTAGAGAAAGTGTGCATTCTTCATTGCTATACTGATTCTACTTTCTTATCCATGTTCTCTTCTGAGGTTCCTATCTGTGACTGTTGTTCTTCTATTGTGTTTCTCTAGGAGGAACTGTCATTCTACAATATTTGGCCATGTGTCCAAAGTTGTTACACTTGTAGAATTCCACTTTAGTGCTCAATGATTCAAACATGTTGTAAATTCTTCTCTGTGTTTCATTAGGCCTTCTTGGATAACCCTTTTGTGTATGACTTTCAAAGTTGTTTATGTTCCTACTGTTAGCTCTACAATTCATAGCTTAATGTCCAAAATTATTGCATGCATAACATAAACCAAAAAAGATAGTTTGATACCTAGGATTTGAATATCTTCTGAAAGGAGTTGCTCTTATGAATCCTTCTTCTTCATAAGGCCTATCTGTCAGTCGTTGATTATGAAATCTGAATCTTCTCAATGGAGGAGTGTCCCTGTAGTCTTCTTTGTAGGTCTTCCTATCCCCTTTGATTGTTTTTGCATAGCTTTTTGGATATGTTTCTTGTTTTGTTGTTTTGGATCTTGATCCCTTTTCTATATGATTGTATCCAAGTCTGGTATTGTCATGATGAAGATTTTTACTGCTGATAATGTCATCCAAAACTTTTGAGTTGTTCTTCATATTTTTCTTTTGAAGATCCTTTATTAATGTGACAATCTCTACTTCCAAATTTTCAATGATCCTGTCTCTTTCTTCTAGCTATTCTTTGAGTGCTTCTTCAATTATTTTATCTTATTCTATTTGAACCTTCAAATTTG
>ML808692.1:177741-189492 GCA_009831015.1 Picea engelmannii | reverse complement strand
TAGAGAAATATAATCCTTTTTCACCATAAAATGCAAGTGTTATATCAATGTAGAATTATCATCCAATAGTTGCAAAGTGAATAAACAATGAACAAATGAGAAATCATACACATACATAGTACACCAGTGTTTTACGTGGAAACTGAAAGCGAGATAAAACCAAATACTGATTTTTCTTATATGTCTTTAAGAATTACATTCATTGGAAGCACCAACTTCTTTGTTTTCCAGTTGCAACTGGAAGGAGGCTCCAACCCCCTAGTTTCTCAGGCTACAACCTGAGGGAAGCTCCAACTCCCCAATTCTTTGGCTACAACCAAAAGGAGGATGCAACCCCCTATGTTCTCCGGCTACAACCGAAAGGTGGATAAAACCACCTGTCCTTTCCCTGTACAACTACCATTACGTATAATTAGAATGATGGAACCACCGTCATACTATCATTGTGAGATATACTGCTGTAAACCTGTACCAATCAACCTGCACCAAACAACCTGTACCAATAACCTAAACCATGCATCAACCATGCATCAACTTGTACCTAAACCTGTAATCAACTTGTACCATAAACAAGTGCACCAACCTCTACCTCAACATGTACCATCAATGAGTGCATTAACAATACACCAAATATGTACCATAACCTGTCACAATAACCTGTCCAAACAAACTATAATCAACCTATTTGATTTGATCACATATACCTCAAATGTAGAAACTGAATATGTCACCGAGAAACCTGTCACTATATACTCATCAACCAATCTGATCTAATCACATATACCTCAAACACTATACCACAAGTCTGTACCTCAAACCATGTGCTATAACCTCACTATTATACAACCTCTATCTGTACCAATAACTTCAGCAACATACCTCAACCAAAATCCCTCAAACATGAACCAATACTAAACTTCAGTAGATCTGCCTCAAATCAACTCTACAGTAAGCCATACACTCCCAACAGGACATCCAACATATTTACAAGGAAAACCCTCGACTTGATTCATAAATTCAACACTACACATATGAGAACCATACCATTTTTTTCTTGTAGCGTTCTATTGCCACGGTTTTGTTGCTGCAAATCCACTACCACGATTTTTCTGCTGCGATTTTTTGTTGCACATTTTCTGTTGTGGTTTTTCTGCCGCACTTTTCCTGTTACGATTTTTCTTCCGCACTTTTTCTTTTGCAGTTTTCCTGCCGCACTTTTTTTGCTGCAGTTTTCTTGCCACACTTTTTTCCTGCAATTTTTCTGTCACACCTTTTCTGTCACAGTTTTTCTGCCACTTTTTCTGCCGCACTTTTCTCTTTCAATAATACCTACCCAAATAACCTTTCACAAAAATAGATATTCAATGATATTCAAGTGTGATTAAATGAGAGATCCTTGCCTCTTATTTATAGTTTCATGTAGGATCTTCACGGGGTTACCTTTTAACCATCTTAACCCACTTTCCTTATTTTAGGGTTAACCCACTTATAACCACTTGTCCACTTAACTTAACCACTTTCCATAATTAGTAAGTTCTCCATTAAATTTATTATTTAATTAATTTCTTTTGCATCCTCTTTGACTTATAATACACTCATCACTTCACTTTATTATTTAAATAATTTATTCTTTGCAAAAACTTTGAGTACTTTGACCTTTTGGGGCTTCTAGATGACTCATGAGGGTTCTCCAACTTCACATGGCCATAAATCTCTAACCGTGAGGAGTTATGTGACGTTCCACATACCACCAGAAATGACATGACATGTACTATCCATCTAGAATATTTTTACCTGCAAATATATCAAAACTCATACCATTATCCATAAAAAAAAATTGGGTCCATTACCCAAACCTTTGTGATACCAGACTCTCTTCAAGGGTTGACATCAATGACAACCAACCCAATTAATCAACAAGTAATTCCCATACCTCATTAAAAACTACAAAATAAAAAAAAATAACACATGGACATGGGGATCATCACCTCAGGGGGAGCGAAGAAAGATCCCTTCTGTCATTGTTTTCAAAGGGGGAGGATTAATAGTAAAACCCAGTTAAAATAAGGGATTCTTACTGTGTTTCCATCAATTCCAAAGGGGAATATTGTTGGAATATTGATTTTCATTGATGTCAACTCCAACAAACAGAGCACAAGTCAAAAATATTAGAAGGGAGGAGCACTATAAAGAAAGCTCTATCGGGATCGAAATTCCCACAGAACCAATGAAAATTTTCATTCGTAAAAAATGAAGAGATCCTCATTACAGTCAGGATTATTTCATTCGTTAGATCCATATCGGTATAAATATCAATCGTTAGATCAAGGTAAGCTAGAAGCTGAGAGAGATAAGTCCCAATCATTAGATCAAGAGAGATCAAAACCATTAGATCTAGATTTCGGGTATAACCAGATTCGTCAGATCAAACTGATCGATTGTTAACCATTGATTGAAGCCAAGTAGGAGATATAAAGCTTTAGGACTCCAGAAATTCTCCACTTCCACGATTATTGGAGACAAGGAAGAGGCATGAAATTGAGAAGTCAAGAAATCCCCGAAATCTCACCAACCATCGAATCAATTAGAAATTTGGGTGAGTTCTCGATCGTTTGATCGAGTATAGTGGAAGGATAGGGTAAGCCACAAATTCTCAGAGTCTTGGAGTGTCGAAGCCCCAAAATCTCTCCAATCGTTGGATCAATGAGGAACTTCAGATGAATTCTCGACCATCTGATCAAGTATAGTGGAAGGACATGGTAAGCCACAAATTCCCGAAGTCTCAGAGTGTCGAAGCCCCCAAATCCCACCAACCATTAGATCCAAGGAAGAATTCAGGACTAATGTGAGTCGTTATATCAAGAAGTGGAAGGATGGAATAAGCACTTCAGAGGTATAAACTCTGGGGGAGTTGAATGACTTTAAAGTTGTAATATCCCGAAGTCTCAAAGTATCGAAGTCCCAAAATAAATAAAAATCATCCATATCAACACTTGATTAAGTCATAGCCATTGGATTAAGCTAGTGGAAGGATAATGTAAGGGGGAGATGTCAAACGACATTAAGCAGTCAACATTACTTTATGACCACTTTGGTAGGTCAAACTCTGGGAGAGTTGGAATATTTTAAAGGGATAATATACTGAAGGCTGGAGTCCGAAGGACTTGGTTCCAGCCCCCAGTCATATGTTATGATCACATGGGTGATGAAGAGCCAGTGTGTAAGGAACTTGGATATTAAGCGCCATTTTTATCCTATGGTCACAACCTTGGGTTACATGGAGTAAGCACATGAAGAATATGTTCTTAAGAGGATAATCACCAAGGACATAGCTCTCAGTCATAACTATCGATCATGTGGATCTGTGACCAAATATGACGTAGCCACATACCCCATAGGGTCTCTGCGCCTGACCTCCCGGTCTTAAGGATCGTTCAAATTCCCCTTTTGAGCCAGAGTGACTCTTTGATTCCTCAGTGGAATCTTGGTTAAAAACCCGATCCACAGGTCCTGATATTTTGCCTCACGGTCCTCTGCACTCCGACCGCCGCCTCTTCCTCAATAGGAAAGTTATGCTTTCGGAGTTCGGGGTTTCCTGATCCCCGATGTCAAGAGTTCTCTGTCCTCTTGAATCCCTGATCTCCGATTTACTGATTTCCCGATATGTATTTTCTCTCCTTAGCCCCTCCTGGCTATGCCCTAGTCCATGTGACCAGTTCTCATAAGACCGCGGCCTTATCTCCTTTCGGGGTTTCAGACTTTCAAGTGCCGAAATACATGGACATTTTTTCCTCAGGATCTCCGATCCTCCGAATCCCGATATGACGATTCTTCAATGTGACGTCAACTGACCCCACAATGGAGCTTTCCACCTTGTCAGGGTTTTTCCCAAAAACCTCGATTGTTGCCACGCGTCGTCCTATGATGGACGGTTCTTGTCACTTCGCAACTTCGGGGTTTTCGATGCTGAAATGCTCTGACTTCTCGTCCTCAGAACTCCCAAAATGCTGAATTCTGAAATTCCGATGGCCTCCTCCTTTTCGGGAATTTCACCCTCTTGTTCATGAAGTTTAAACCTCGTGCAATATCTGGCCGATCCAATGGCTGACGGGTATTCAACACTTCTTAGTGAAGTGTCTCCACTGTCCGTTCCACCGATCTTCTGCGCGCACTCCAGAGATTAAAATCTGCGTGTCTTCGCCCAATCCAACGGTTAATGGGTATCTGAGAGAGATCCGATGACTCACGATCTCTTCTTCTATGCTCTCCTTCTGCTGTTCCGTGGACGTAGAAACTTCAACGGTCTAGAATCTATCGACTCATCCAATGATAGTTGTGCTCCCTTCTGAGCTTTAGCGCTTTCTCCTGATGCTTGGAAGATTTCAAGTTTCTCAAAGGCCTTGACCTTTGCTCCGTTTCTACGAGCTCTTCAACTTTAAGCCTCACTTGCGTTCTCCATGACGCTATTCCTGCTGAGCTTTACTCCTTTCGAATCCTTGAAGGATTTTATGACTTCTGTGCCTCTGTAGAGTCTTCACACACACGAAGTGCTATCTCTCCTAAGCTTCTCAAACACTCAGGTCTATAAGGAAATAAATCCTTCTTCCTTTCTCCTACAGATGGAGAATTTGGAATGCCTTCCTGGTTGTACTTCCCTCAAGAAACCTCTTTCTGATCCCTTCAGGGTGTTCAACATCCCTGCTAAGATCCTTCTCCTTGGATTCTTTTTCCAAAATACAGAACTCAACAGAGTTCTCTTCTTGTGCCTGTCTGCACACTGTCTCAATGCCCTGTTGGCAGAGTATCTTCTCACAGAACATCCAAAAATTTTGTACTCTTCTGTGCACCTATGTACCTACTCAATGCCCACTTGGTAGAGCTCTCAGAATCCTCAGTGATTCTGGTTCTTCAGTGAACTCTTGGTAGAGTTCTCCCTTTGTGCACTCCTTGCACTGGCTCAATGCCCACCCGGCAGAGCTTCACAGAACTCCACAGAGCTTCTGTCTGCAATTGTGTCTCTCCTACACAACCTTGCCTTCCAAGGTGTTCAAAAACCTCACAGGTCTTTTCTGAGTTGTTGATTCCAGTTCTTGTGCCCACAACACGTCTTTGTCTGAACCCGCAGAATTCAGAAATGTGCCTTTTGTGCACGACTATCAGAACTTGCATCATTCTGTCACACCCTCTTGGTGTGAAGCCTCAAAGGCCTCTCAAGCCTGTAAATCAAACACACTCCTACAAATGAAAACCTACAACATACATCTACATCATACATTCACAACATATAAAGAACACTCACAGACATTCATTTACCACATAGTCATGCAGGAAAACTTCTATTTGTATTAAAATGGCAACCGCCTGTATTTACAAGGTGTTCTTGAGCATGGCCTGTAATGAGGTCTCGACTCCTCTCTTCTACTCTCTACTCGCAGACTCTCTTCTATCCTCGCTAGCTCTCCCTTACAAAATGAGATACTAATCTCTTTTTACCTGAGGGGCTCTTCGAGCTCTTCCCTCCAATCTACCTACCCTATTCAATTACATTGAATGGGATGTCTAGTCCACAAATCGGATCTAGATCTCAGCCTTACAAACATTTAAGGCCTACCTACTCTAATGCCTGCACAAAGGCACGAATTTATGGCTCAACAGCCTAAACATTTAATTTACATTCATTCAAATTTTAAATGAGGACTGTGCCTCTCTTCATCACGCGATTTGAATTCGCTGATGTGGCTGCCTGGCCGCCTGGATGAGGCGGAGAGATGCTCCTGTATCATACTCCTCAACTGTAAAATTCATGAGCTCCTGCTCATGAGCTTCCTATCCCAGTTGTGGAAATCCTTTTGGATCCCAAATCATCCTCTGGAGCTGTTCATCCGCTCCATCTCCCTGCTGCTGTTGCTGCTTCTGCATTGCTGTTGTTGCTTTCCTTTTGGTCAGCTTCTCCTCACTGATAGTTTCTGCTGACTGGATCATCATCTCTCTGATCATGTCGATCACTTCATCCAGCTTCTCTAATGGCTGGCCTTGTTCATGCAGTCTCCTCAGCTGCAAAAAATTTCTGCAAATGGGCAGATCACTGTGATCTCCCATGCCTTCCTCTTCAGCTTCCAACTTCACCTGTTGGATGTGCATGCCCTTCACCTTCACCCTTCTCTCTAGGGCTTCTATCTACTCATACAGATCAACAAAGCTAATGTTGTCTACCTATTCTTCTTCTTCTTCTGCTTCTGCAAACTCCCATGTTGCAGTCCCTTCATCTTCCTAGCTGAAAGTGTCGAGCCACTCCTCAGAATGCTCGTTTTCTCCTTTTTTTTTTTTTTTTTTGTGAGCTTTAGTGCTACAACTTCCTTAGCTTCCTGGATTAATATGTTGGGCCATTCCTCATAATTCTCATTTTCCTCTCCTGCTTGGGCAACCTCAGATATTTTCTCCAATCCTTCTTCCTTGACAGTCTCAGCTAGCTATCCTTCTTTTGCTGTTGTTGCATCTACAACCCAGATTTCTGCCTCCTCTTGGGCAAGTGGTAGGAATATCTCGATTCCCCCAATCATTATAAGACTCCTTAGATTGTCCTCTCAGATGGTGAAAGTTTTTAACTTGTCATCATCTTCATTCACATGGCTTAGTAAACCACATGAATCTTCCTTCTTTGTCAGCTGCACCTGTTGATATAAATCCACCTCTGAGCTCACCTATTCTGTTAGCTCCCCAGGCTGATTCTGAATCACTTCTGAGTTCAGGAGACCCTCAGATAGTCTCATATTCTCATCCTTGCCCATCTGGCAATATGGGATGCTTCTACTACCCTCCTGGCAGTCTTCGAGATCCCGCAGTGACCTCATATCATCGCCCAGATGACAATGTGAAATTCCTTGGCTGTCCTCATGACAGTCTGTGAGATCCCGAAGTGATCTCAACTTGTTGCCCACCTGGAAATTTGGAATTTCCTCTCTTCCCTCCTGGCAGTTCTTGAGATCTTCAGCTGATCCCATTTTGTTCTCTTCATCGAGAATTCTCCCAGTCTTTGGTTCACATATCTGAACCAATTCTTCTTCAGGTCTGTTGAGGTTTTCAACATGCCTCAACCATCCTCTCAACATCCTATGCTGTCTTCTAGCCATCATCTCCTTGACTGGCCATTTTACCTTTGGTTTCCTCATGGACCATTCATATACCCATCTTGACCTGGTATTCTGCTGCATCCACAGTTCAAGATTTTCCATTCTTGCCCTGATGTCGACAAGTTCTTTCCCCCTTTCGGCTGTGCTCATCTGCTCTGGGATTTTCTTCCCAGCATACCTATGGCCTTCATTAGCCATGTTGTTGTCTCTGTCTGCTCTCCTAGAAAACCTGCTGCTATCACTCTGTACCCCGAGTGTTTCCAGCTTCATCCTACAGTCCTGGTGACTGTCTTCTTGATTACTGCCTACCTGCAAACAATCATCATGGAGTCTCCAACACTCTATCTTTCTCCTTTGCCTCCTTCTATCTCTGTAATGTACAGACAAAATCTACACTCTGATACCTTAAATCAACGTAGTGTATCAGAGTGCTCTTTTTCCTCTTGCTTCTCTTGCTTGCAATCTACAGACAAGATTCAAAGCTCTGATACCACTTTTGACGCAGCCACATACCCCGCAAGGTCTCTGCGCCCGACCTCCCAGTCTTAAGGATCATTCAAATTCCCCTTTTGAGCCAGAGTGACTCTTTGATTCCTCAGTGGAATCTTGGTTAAAAACCCGATCCACAGGTCCTGCTCTTTTGCCTCACAATCCTCTGCACTCCGACTGCTGCCTCTTCCTCAATAGGAAAGATATGCTTTCGGGGTTCGGGGTTTCTTGATCCCTAATGTCAAGAGTTCTCTGTCCTCTTGAATCCGTGATCTCTGATTTACCAATTTCCCAATATCGATTTTCTCTCCTTAGCCCCTCTTGGCTATGCCCTAGTCCATGTGACCAGTTCTCATAAGACCACGGTCTTATCTCCTTTCGGGGTTTCAAACTTTCAAGTGCAGAAATACATAGACATTTTGTCCTCAGGATCTCCGATCCTTCGAATCCCGATATGACTATTCTTCTATGTGACATCAACTGACCCCACAGTGGAGCTTTCCACCTTGTCGGGGTTTTCCCGAAAACCTAGATTGTTGCCACACGTCCTCCTATGATGGATGGTTCTTGTCGCTTCACAACTTCGGGGTTTTTGATGCCGAAATGCTCCGACTTCTTGTCCTCAGAACTTTCGAAATGCCGAATTCCAAAATTCCGATGGCCTCTTCCTTTTCGGGACTTTCACCCTCTTGTTCACGAAGTTTAAACCTCGTGCAATATCTGGCCGATCCAATGGCTGACGGGTATTCGACACTTCTTAGTGAAGTGTCTCCACCGTCCATTCCACTGATCTTTTGCACGCACTCTAGAGATTAAACTCTGCGCGTCTTCGCCCAATCCAACGGTTAATGGGTATCTGAGAGAGATCCGATGACTCACGATCTCCTCTTCTGTGCACTCCTTCTGCTACTCCCTTGACATAGAAACTTCAATGGTCTAGAATCTATCGGCTCATCCAATGATAGTTGTGCTCCCTTATGATCTTTAGCGCTTTATCCTGATGCTTGGAATATTTCAAGTTTCTCAAAGGCCTTGACCTTTGCTCCATTTCTGCAAGCTCTTCAGCTTTAAGCCTCACCTGTGTTCTCCGTGATGCTATTCCTCCTAAGCTCTACTCCTTTCGAATCCTTGAAGGATTCTATGACTTCTGCGCCTCTGTAGAGTCTTCACACACACAAAGTGCTATCTCTCCTGAGCTTCTCAAACACTCAGGTCTCTAAGGAAATAAATCCTTCTTCCTTTCTCCTACAGATGGAGAATTTGGAATGCCTTCCTGGCTGTCCTTCCCTCAAGCAACCTCTTGCTGAGCCCTTCAGGGTGTTCAACAGCCCTGCTAAGATCCTTCTCCTTGGATTCTTTTTCCAAAATACATAACTCAATAGAGTTCTCTTCTTGTGCCTGTTATGACACTGTCTCAATGCCCTCATGGCAGAGTATCTTCTCATAGAACATCCAACAATTATGTACTCTTCTGTGCACCTATGTACCTACTCAATGCTCACTTGGTAGAGCTCTCAGAATCCTTAGTGATTCTGGTTCTTCAGTGAACTCTCGGTAGAGTTCTCCCTTTGTGCACTCCTTGCACTGGCTCAATGCCCACCTGGCAGAGCTTCACAAAACTCCTCAGAGCTTCTGTCTGCAAATGTGTCTCTCCTACACAGCCTTGCTTTCCGAGGTGTTCAACAACCTCACAGGTCTTTTCTGAGTTGTTGATTCCAGTTCTTGTGCCTGCAGCACGTCTTTGTATGAACCCGCAGAATTCAGAAATGCGTCTTCTGTGCACAGCTATCGGAACCCACATCATTCTGTCACACCCTCCTGGTGTGAAGCCTCAAAGACCTCTCAAGCCTATAAATCAAACACACTCCTGCAAATGCAAACCTACAACATACATCTACATCATACATTCACAGCATATAAAGAACACTCATAGACATTCATTTACCACACAGTCATGCAGGAAAACTGCTATTTGTATTAAAATGGAAACCACCTGTATTTACAAGGTGTTCCTAAGCATGGCCTGTAACAAGGTCTCGGCTCCTCTCTTCTACTCTCTACTCGCAGACTCTCTTCTATCCTCTCTATCTCTCCCTTACAAAATGAGATACTAATCTCTTTTTACCTGAGGGGCTCTTTGAGATCTTCCCTCCAATCTACCTACCCTATTCAATTACATTGAATGGGTTGTCTAGTCCACAAATCGGATCTAGATCTCAGCCTTACAAACATTTAAGTCCTACCTACTCTAATGCCTGCACAAAGGCACGATTCTATGGCTCAACAACCTAAAAATTTAATTTACATTTATTCAAATTTTAAATGAGGACTGCGCCTCTCTTCATCATGCAATTTGAATTCGCTGACGTGGCTGCCTGGCCGCCTGGCTGAGGCGGAGAGATGCTCTTGCATTAAGATCTCTACTGCTGAAGTGGATGCTTCATTTGGCAAGTTTAGAAGGTAGTCACAATAATAAATATGATCAATTTTCCTTCAAAGAACCACCCATACCATCCACCTCACACATTTTCTAGGGAAAATTCTCACATGAAAACTAATTGGGCATGTTATGCACAAAACCCATTCGTAGAATTTTAAAATTCATTTTCATCGTCCAAGAATCTTCGTACAAAAATAACTATCTAATTTGGTGTTCAAAAATCAATTAATAAACAAAAAATTACCATTTTTGTTAATTAAATGAAGAGGTGAAATGATTCATTATTAAAAATACACAATGATTCAATTTCATACCTATTGGTATACTATATAACCAAAGGTATGGTGAAAGAAAAGTTTCTATTTGGTCTACATCAAAAAACCAAAAAGCAAGTGCAGATTCCAAGGAAGAAATATGAAGATACTTATGAACTGAGGGTGGAAGGGAGAAGAAAGGAAGGATTAGTTTCCTTTTCCAAATAAAGTTTCAAGATGGGGAGTTGGTGCTTCTTGGGGTTGGTGCCCTAAAACAAGGGAGTTGGTGCTTCCTAGGGTTGGTGCCCTAAAACAAGGGAGTTGGTACTTCCTAGGGTTGGAGCCTTGAAACAAAGAGGGAGTTGGATATTCCTAGGGTTTGTGACTTAAACAAGGGGATTGTTGTCTCCTAGAGTTGGTGCTCTAAATCAATTTTCATATAAAACTTGTAATTTGCAATTTAAGTTTATACTTATTGATGTTATTTACTAAAGTTTCATGTTGATCAATAAAGTTAATAAATAAATTTTTTAATTTTTTTAAAAGGTATCAATACTAATTCACCCCTCCCTTTCAGTATTGAACTACATTCCAACAAAAGGTGCATGGATAAAAATCCTCCATGAAAATCTATGGCTTCCCACCTCTGTTATGAAAAGTGACGGTGAATTTGAACATTTAAGCACTAGTGTGGTATGTTTTAGGTGTGCACTGGTGCATATGCACCTTAAATATGCACTAGTAAAAAAACCTCTGCAAACACCAATTGCCGCCCGCCTCCTCTATAAATAACTAAGGGATAACGTTTTTGGGGAGGTTACATAAAAACATCCACTAGAAGGTGTTCTCATTGTATGAAATAAATCGAAGCAATGGTAGATTACATCGATGTCGGTCATGTTAATTGTGCCATTTTATGTGAAGATGATATCAGGATTGAAGATAATAATGAACCCCCATTCCAAGGATTTTGGAAAATTTTCTTTGATGGTGTTTCCTCAAAAGATGGATCTGGAGCAGGTGTGGTGTTTAAATTTCCTCGAGGAGAATTTCATCCCCATGCATTTTGATTACAATTTGAGTGCAGAAAAAATGAGTATGAATCCTTGATTCAAGGATTAATACTTTCTCATTAGATGGAAATTATTGATCACATAGTCATGGGAGACTTAGAATTGGTCATCAACTAGGTTCGGAAAAGATACAACACTAAGAAGGAAATATTGAAGGATTATGTTGAAAAAGTTTTGTATCTCATCCAAACATTCATTTCCTTTAACATATCATTTATACCGAGAGAGAGAAATCAAAGGGATGATTCATTGGCAGTATCAACCTCACTTTTCAATCCATAATCATCTTATCATTCATTCTATGTCAAGATGAATTTTCTCCCATTAGTACGAGACAACCATAATTTTTGGAAAATATTTGAAAA
>ML808692.1:149309-171617 GCA_009831015.1 Picea engelmannii | reverse complement strand
AATTAAAAATAAATTAGTTGCAACTAGAAGTGGCAAGTTTACTATTTCTGGATAAAGTGGTTGTAAGTGGACAAAGTGGTTAGAAGAGGGTTATCCCTAAAAGAAGGAAGTTGAGTAAATTTAGTTAGAAGGTAACCCCTTGAGGAAACTACTTGGAGATTATAAATAAGAGAGCAAGGGTCTCCTATTAGCACCTATTGAGCAAATTGAATATCAATTGTTTTGTGAAAGGTTTATTGCAGGTACTCATTGATACATATAAAGTTATGCAAGTCTGAGGTAGCAAAGAAGGGTTGACAATGAAAGTTTTGGAGTTGCAGACTTACTGAAAAAACCCTAGTTTTTTAGGTGTACACAGGTTGCAGTGGAGGAAGTTGTGTACATACACAGCTGCAGTGGATTAGGGAACATACATATGTGGGTCGAAGAAGAAGGGGTCACATACAATTGAGAAAATCCATAAAATTTTGAGTTGTTGAGGGTGTCAGGTTCTTAGAGTTTGAAAGAAACTTCCCAGGAAGTTCTACAATGATCAGGTACAACAGATCTATCCACTGGTTCAAAAGATATGTCATATTATTATGTGTAGTTGGATATTGTTTTCTACATGAGATATGGTTATGGGAGGTTGGGGATTTTCCCTCGAGAGTTTGTTGGTGGTATGACACCCATTGTATGAGCTAGATCTACAAAAATACAACATTGGTATATTTGGTATTCAATATTGTTACATCTTGTTTGGTTGAGTGTTGAGGCATATCTTGTATTTCTTGGCACATGGTTGAGGGTTTTTGGTTGGGATGTGTTAGTGAAGTTGTTGGTGTAGTTTGAGGTTGCATATCAGTGAGGGTTTGATGTCTAGTCCATGTGAGGGTTATTACACTTGATCATGATTGTATACACATGTATGACACATGACTAGAGAGACATAGATGCATTTGGTTAAGGGATATGTATGATGATGTATGCATAGGGAAAAAATACAAATTGGACATAGTGACAGGTTACATGTTGATGTGACAGAGGCAACAAAGTGTCTGAGTTTCAGAAAGGTGAAAACCATATCTTTCTGAAGGTGTATGCAGGATGTAGTATAGAAAATCCGCGTACATACACAGGTTGTAGTAGAGACATGTCACATACATACACAAGGTGAAACATATACAGGTCATGTACCTGTTGGTACAATATTATTTCTGGTACAAGTTGATTACAGGCTATTGGTATAGGTTGTTGGCATAACTTGATACAAGTTTACAATGATATATCTCATAGTGACAGTGTGGCAGTGGTTTCATTATTTATTTGACACTTATATTTTAGGGCGGTAGGACGTGACAAGGATAGGTGGTTGTATCCACCTTTCAATTGTATCTGAAGAACATAGGGGGGTTTAGCCTACTTTTGGTTGTAGCCAGAGAATTGGGGAGTTGGAGATTCCCTGGGGTTGTAGGCTGAAAATATAGGGGGTTGGAGCCTCCTTCGAGTTGCAGTTGGAGAACAAAGGAAGTTGGTGCTTCCAATGAATGTAATTCTTAAATACATATAAGAAAAATAATTTTGTGGTTTTCTCCCGCATTGGGTTTCCACGTAAAAATATTGGTGTACTGTGTATGTGTATGATTTTTCATTGTTCATGGTTAATTTATTCTACATTTGTTTAATGATAATGGTAAATTGATCATAAAGATAAACACCACTTATATACTGTGGTTAAAAAGGATTAAAAAGATCTATTACTGATTCACCTCCCCTCTCAGTAATCCAGCATTTCTCCTGTTCTTCTAGGTTACAATTACTATTTTATTTGGTCCATGGGAGCCCCATCCCAATCCATTTGGATGAATGCACTTCTTTTAATCATTTAAATATCAGGAACATTGTGTTTTTTGATAGACAAGCACTTTATTCGAACTTGAACATCAATGCATAATTATTTTTACTCTCACATAGAGTTATTCCAGGAGTTGATAACATTTGTGGTTTCATACTTTTTATAAAGCACGAGATCTCATGTATGTTTCTCCTATGCATCTTATGATTCTAAATGACGAAATATTTAAATCTCTTTGAATTATGGGCCATCAACCTGATTTTTTGTCTATAAGTATTGCTTCAAATATTTTACCTGAATTAACAGATGTGATGGAATGGATGTATTTGTTCTATTATTGCATGTGAAATTATTATCTTTCTACTATAATTCATTTGTTATCTATTTAGTTATTTTACCACCTGGTCCACTCACAAGTGTTGATGTTATGATTGTATGAATCTATGTTTTGAGAAAGTGTATGAGTGAGAAAGAAGAGTACCACATCTATAAAAATGTAGAGGGGATCTTGATAAATCTTTCAAGAAGGCCCTAGGAGATTTAATCTTGTCCCTAACGAGAAAGGAGATCAACAAAAGTCTTAAAATATAATTTTTCAAGTTAGGGATTTTCTAGTCTAATGTTTAAACATTTATTGTTAATTTCATTTTCATTTATTAAATTATTAAATATTTGTTTATTTATGTTTTTGAATATGGAAATAAAATTAAACTTTCTTAATATTAAAATGGATATTTATAAAGTTAAATGAAATTAATATTTATAGTTTTATTTATATATAATAGAAAGTGGCAAAACTTATCATAATTAAGTTGTCAACTGTTAATGAGAACAATTATTATTGGTTACTATATGTGAATGCAAGTTGACTCATTATCATTATTTAAGGAAAACCATGCCACCTGAAATAGTTCGCTGGTGGTTCATAAGGGGGAAACGTTTCACTCCTACTAGATGCCTCTAGGTCTTGGGCCATTAACGTGTTTCCTTATGTTTGAGGAAGGTGAGATCTTAGCTAATCATAATCATACTTAAGACCAAAAGGTGGTTTCAACCTAAATAGTATTTTCAAGAAAGATAATATCCCTTGAAGTCTTCATTAAGGCTACCTCCAATAAAGTCATGTTTTTGTTTAGTAACATCTAGTTTTACTCTCATATATGAGTTTAGATACTATTCAAATTGCAATTTAACCTCTTACTTAAGAGAAAAATGTCCATTCATATAGTGAAACTGGGCATTGAACAACTCCCAAAATGTCGTGAGATAAAAGCATTTGTCATCTTTGTGACACTAAGAGGGTTGAAGATAAAAAAAAATCTCTTATAATGTCGTATGTATGCCCAAATTAGATGTCACTTTCAAAATATTTGTCACAATAACAACTTTCCTGACCTTCTAACTCATCAAAACTATGGCGATCTTGGAACTCTTTTCTTAGAGTTTTTCGAGCATAGAGCTAAAATTCGAAAAAATTCCTAAGTAATCTGTTTCCTTTATTAAGGTCCAATAAATCAAATTTGATTTTGATGAAAATTAACCACCATCATTGTCATCACTAAACATTATAATAATAAAATAATTTTTTAATTAAAAAGACCCAAATAATTAATTTAAAATTTTAAAATTCTTTTTGACCCTCAAAATATCGAGTTTGCGTACTCTAGGCCGAAATTTATTTCTAACTAGAAATTCATACCGACTCAACATACTTTGGTCAACCATCAATAGTAATATTAATATTAAATTAATTAATTATTAAAGGATAGCACCACTGCACATCTAGTCTATAATTAATTACCATTTTCGTCCTCTCATCTTAGTGAACATTAACATTAAATGTAGGCTCATGTTTGTAGGGTATCTAGGGATATGTGTGATCCATTACTACCAATTTTTTTTTTTAAACCACCCAACGTAAATAGAAGAAACAATATACATTGCATAAAGGTCACACCTTATTGCTGTTACTAATTATCTTTGGTGCATTAGAAATATAATTTGAAACTAAGCCAAATGTTCAACCATTGGGTGTCAGAATATCAAAAAATACATGGGAAGACCTAAAAACATGCGTGTGAAGTTGATGGCCTGAAAATTAAAAAAAATGTCAATATTATGACCATTCTTAAATGAATCTAGATGACCACTTGAATCAAGGAAACTGTATTGGATATTTTTAGAAGGAAGAAGAGACATGGATGCCAAATGCAAGACCAAACTCATCTTGCTTAGAAGCAGGAGGGACCCATTGTAGGGAATTTCTCTAGTAGCAATCATAAGTATAAAAATTAATTGGGAAGTGAGCTCATAGCCTTATGCCATATACATAAGTGCCCCACTACCTCCATGTGTGGTTTACAACCCTTATCTTTTCATTGGTATTCTTTTATTCTCAAACACAAATCTCTTAAGGATTTTGTAGACTAGGATTTAAGGCATGGATGATTGCTATAGTGCAATAGGAAAATTAATGTTCAGTGATTTAGAAGACAAAACATAATCTATGGGAAAGTTCATTTTGGTATCCAATAAAATTGACAACACCATTAAGTGTTGCATTGCATGAATGCTTTCATGTGGTGCTCTTAATGTTGTGAGAGTAATGCATATAAATGGCATGCAAAGGAGCATACATGACAATTGGGGCTAGGTAAGTCATGAACACCAATACCAAGTATGTTTTGCATTTCCTAGTTGCAAAGGATTAGTTTTAAACACTATTGTATTGCCTCATACTATATATCTCCAAAGACAGAATATGTACTTCTTGGTTATTTTTTACATTCTACAAAAAACATAAGGGTTGAAACCCTTATTTGAATGGTTGTATGTCCAATTTTTCTTGTATTTGGAGCCCATTTTTCAAAAGGACTAAAGAAAACACATTGTAGAGGGGAGCATTACCATAGAAATCCCCATCCCAACATCTTATATTAATGTGAATCAATCATATACCCTCCATCAAAGGCCCATTAACATCAATCAGAGTGGCCCTATGATAGTGCTCAATAGAGGTATTGTGTGAGAAATCCAAGGTCCAATAGGATGGATGGAAATGTTGTATGCCAAGGAGACATGAGGGCCACCAAATTAGTCAAATTGGGTATGGAGGCCTACACTAGAAAGAATATTAGAGGTTGACCTAAATCAATTGTTATTCTATTAGGATGGCCACTACCTATTTGAAACAAGTATCATGGTATGTTGGGAGTTAAATGTTGTCATGAAATGACCTCACAACTAATGTGGGATATCACACAAGAGGATATAATATTTTAATGTCACAAAAATTATTCCAAGGTGGAAAATGTGGCATGCCGAAGTGTTTTATTATCATGCTTATTACTCATTTTTTATTCTCACAAACAAAAATTGACACACCATGTCCCATAGAGAAGGAAATGGGAGGGAGAGAAAACATGCATATTCACCCCACAACCAATCAATCACTATGTTAGTAGAAGAGCCACTACCTCCATGGGCACTTACATTGGCATTAGAATCTTAAAAGTTTGAGACTTATATGTTTCCATAGACTAGATATCACAACCAATGTGGGGATACCACATAATATGATTGGATATTTTAAAGTTGTAGAAACTATTTGAAGATACCAAACACAATGTATTTGACTGTTTATGATCCACACCCAGACAACATGCCCCATTGAGGAGAAGACAAATACCGAGAAAGAATTTATATTCATCCTATGACCAAACAAGCATTACATTATTAGGAGGTTCATTACCTTTATGTAAACCCCCATTAATATAAAAATCATGGTATTCTAGGCCTTATATGTGGTCATGGATGAGACCTCAACACCAATGTGGGATAACACAAAAAAAGAGGAGCTTTTAAATTTGTAGAAATCTTTCCAAGACACCAAACATGACATATCCATATGTTTATATCATGTTTATTATTCACTATTTATCATCACACACACCCACATAACACATCTCTCAAAGGAGGAGAGGCCTAGAAAAAATGAATATCCTTTTTTTTTGTTAAACTATCCACACAAAAGTGTATTATCTTAAAAAGAGACTATACAATGGCTATATTGTTGGTTTGCCGCTAGGGAAACTGTTATAAACCTAATTTACACCAGATATTCTTACCTGGCATCAGACCATCTCATTTTACATCTTTTTACAAGCCACTACTGAACAACTCTTCTTAAAAACACCCTTTTTGAAGGCACGCGCGCCTTGCTCCACTACTGCACGCGTGTATACGTTAGCTGACCCACTACAACCCGCGTATACCTACAAAAGCACGATAAATGGAAAGTTGTAGATGAAACTCACATTTTTGGGTAAGTTACCTAAACCGTTTGACCGCCCATAACCGGTCACTCGACCAAATACCTAGCCCTTTCTAGCCTATAAAAGAAGGGGTATGGGTCCCATTTGAGAGGAGGAAAATAATTGTAAAGAAACTCTACCCGATTTCGCATTCCCTTTGTCCCAACCTTTTGCAACTAGTGTGTGAAGAGAAGCATATAAAAAAGAAGTTGGAGCACAGTTGAAGAGGAGCCTAGGACGAGATTCGAGGAGCAGTGGTCTATCTCACTATTGTAAGTTACTCTTGTGAGATTAATAAAAAGAAGTACTTTTCCCATCCCACCATATGAGGTTTTCAATGTTTAAATTTGATTATATTTTGATAGAATATTTAACCCATTAGTTCATAGATCATATGCATGTTTGGAGTTCTTTGTTTGTCTGTTTATGAATACAGGTCAGCTTTGGGAGGAGATTTGCAGTCAAGGAGCGACCGAACGTTAAAGGATCCACATCAAACACAGAAACTAAGGTACAATAACTTGATCTTTTTAACCTTATATTTACATATGAATAATGGGGTTTATGATTGGGATGATGGTAAAAAGTAGGAGACTTTAGGTCATTTCTGCATGCATTACAAAACCCTTAATGCTAGTCCGTAGGGGGATTTCCCACCCACAATAGAATTGGCAACCATACTTTTTGGGTTTTTAAAATTGGTTTTATTGCCTTTTTTTCTAAGTTTCTACAAGAGTTTGAGCTAGTAGGGATTCTGGTCTTCCATACCAGTACACCCTGCTTTCTTCACTTGACTGTTTTTCCTTTTATGGGAAGCTACAAAGGCATACACAGCCTGTAGAAGGCTTACATGCGTATACATGTGCCCCACCTTCATACAACCTACGTGCATACACTCGCTGATGAAGTGTTAACTACGTGTCTGAGTACATAATTTTTTATTTAGAGAGCCAGTCATCCTCTTCCCTGTTAGAAGTGATCCTTCTCAGGGGTTTTCTAGATCTAGTTCTGGTCTCTGTTGTTGCAGTTTGTAGCGTAGGTCTAACCTCAGATTATCTTGTTTTTTAACAAAGTTTCCTTGCATCTTTTTTCTGTCAAAGTAAGTTTCTGTGTCTTCAAGGGATTCTGGTTCTCAATACCAGTACTCCCTGCCAGTGCTTGATTGCTTGTTTTTCAATTTTTTGAGGAGTTGTAGAGGTGCATGCGGCCTGTAGTGAGCCTGCACATGTGGACACGTGCCCTGAACTTCCACAACCCACGTACATACGTTGGCTGTTGAACTGTCGGTAACGTGCCTACGTTGAGAATTGTTTTTAAAGAAGAGGCAAGCATCCTCTTCCCTGTCAGAAGTCATACTTCTTAGGGGTTTTCTTGACCTAGTCCTAGTCTCTGTTATAGCATTCTGTAGCCTGGGTTTGACGTCAGTTTTGCTTATTTTTTTCAAAAGATTTCTTGTGTTTCCTAGCCTTTTAAACTTATTTTTATCTTTAAATTTTAAGAAAAATACATTCATTAGTTTCTTTTAGAAGCTTTTGTTACCTCTACTTTGATTAGAAGAAAATATATATAAAAAAATAGCTTCTTAGGTCTCTTTCTTTCTTGGCATCTGCTTTGCATTGTTATTTGAAAAAGAAAAATAAATTAGCATAGCATTGTGTTTTCTTCTAATTTTAAAATAATTTCAAAAGAAAATAAGAAAGATAATCGTTCTTTGATAGTGTTCTTATCATTTCTTTCTTTTGCAAGAGTCTTAACAACATCAGTTGCACTACCACACCTTTTGAGTAATCAAGCCTTAAAAATAACGCTAATTAAAAATAACTAGACTTTTATGTTTGTAGGCTCCATCAACTAGTTTAGGATTAGGGCCTTGAATTAGGTTGGAGAGGAAACTCTTCAAGACTGTTCAATCAAACATTGGAGTCTATGCTAGGGAGTGTAGAAGTCCAGTAACGTGGAAATTATCTGGGACCCCCCTCTAACATAGGGGCTAAACACGAGGTCACGTGTGGAAAGGTAGCGGAGATAAGCCCTCCAAAGCCAGAACAAGCGTAGTGGGGAACACATATAGAGGACTTGTCTTGGGATTCCGTTGATTGCATTTTCCACGGAGCTTCATGGGTTTCGAATCCATTAGATGTCCTCAGTTGTCTTCTAGAGCACTTGCTTTCAATACCCTTGATAGCGTTCGGGCTTGATACCCTGCTCATTGCGGTCCACTCGATTGTTGATTGTACCCGCCTGGTGATTGTCCATGAGCTGGCAACCTAGTTTCCTTTATTTTAGGGACTTACATAGGTGACTGCGGGGGTATACCACAGTACCTAGGGTAGACATCGGGCCACTCTTTGCAGAGTATACCCAGAGGATTCTTCCATATTCGAGTTGCACTTGCACCGGTAAGTTTCTCTAGTGTTGGCTGGTGTAACTGTTCTTCCTACTAGTTAGTTGTTTGCTTGATTTTCCTTTAGGAATTTTTTAGTGTGTGCTCTGTGCTCCCTCATTTTCCATAGTGAGTTAGTCAGTTATTGCTTTGGGTCTCTGATCATGGTAGACCACCCACTCCATTGACCGTGAGGACTTTTTGGTCTTCCCCTTAGAAACGTAGAGACGCCTTTGTATAGGCGTTGTTTCTATAACACTGGTTCGCCAGAGTTAGTGTGTGAGACTTTTACGGACTTGAACAATCCTGCAAGGGGAGAACCTGTGCATAAGATATTCATGGCTAAAGTTCTCAACAATACCAACCAAGGAACCCCTTCACAAGGGGATTCTTGTGCTTTTCCTTTCAGAAATGTTGGTGTCCCTTTGATCGCCACTTTGTACATTCCTGGGTTGAATGTTGGACTACTGGTTTGGTTGGGTACCATTACAAATGTCTCGAATTCTCTTGACACTTCTCAGTTAAGCACATTATGTCATGGGCACCATGTTGATGCTCCTTCGTCAACAAAGTATTCTCCTCGTCCTTCTCCTGCCTTTGGTGAAAGTACAGTTACTAGTAACCGAAAGTCTAAACGAAATAGAAAGAGGAAGAATAGGAAGAAGAAATCACCAACCTCTACGAGTCATGTTGGAGATAGGTTGACAACCTCTGCAAGTCACATTGAAAACCACCACCCAACCTTTGCAAGTTATGCTGGGGGAAAGCACCCACCCACTGCAAGTCATGCTGGGGGAAAAATTCCAGTCACGACTAGTCATATTGGTAATAGGTCTGTAGCATCTGCGAGTCATGTTATTGACCCATCACCAACCTCTACAAATCATGTTGGAGATGTGAAACCAACCACTGCTAGTCATGCTGGGGGCATCGATTCTACTGAGAAACCTAGACGGATAGGATGTAAGCCTAAGTTCCCTTGTAAGCTTTGCAAGGGAGATCACCTTACTCATTTGTGCCCTGGCCTTCCAGAGGTTCGAAGATTGTGGTCCCTGTCTGCAAGCTCTTCTGATTTTGAGTCTTCTGAGGTTTCCTCACAGTATTTTCAGCCATTAGTTGAGAAAGTGGTCACGCCGATGTAGTCATCAATTGATCCCACTCCTCTTTTGGGGGGTGATGTTCCTTTCGACCATGTAGTCTCGCAACCTATTCAACCATTGGTTGAGAAAGTGGTCATGTCGATGTAGTCTTCAGCTGATCCCACTCTTCTCTTGGAGAGTGTAGAGTCTACCAAAGTGGTCACGCTGATACAGTCTTTGGCTAATCCCACTCTTCTCTTGGGGAGTTATGTGTCTATCGACTATGTTTTTATCATTTCCAGTTCAGTACTTTTAGAACAAGGGGACATTCCTCTCATTCCAAGCACACCCCCTCCAAGCCCTAGGATGGTGTCCTTTGATTGGAATGATCTTGTTGAGCCTCATCTTCCTTTTTCTGCACCTTTTCAAATAAGGGTTGAAGTTAATTCAATAAAAAATTATCGATGTATTGTGAATGAAGGAGCCTCTGCAAGTATTTTATCCTCCTCGATCTGGAAAGTCTTGGGATCTCCCGAGCTTGTGTCTGCTTTGCATGAGCTATTGGATTTTGACAGATGTCCTAGTGAATATTTGTGGATTCTTCCTCAGTTGCCTATCTCTTTAGGTGGGAATATTGTCCTTGTTGATGTTATAGTGGTGCAAGGCCCGTTAGATTTTAATATGCTTCTCGGGCGTGATTATGTATATGCTATGAACGTTGTGGTGTCTACGCTCTTCCGAGTGATGCATTTCCCTCATAATGGAAGCATTGTCACTATTGACCAACTGGACTCTGATAATCACCATCCTAATTCGACATTATTTCATACTACCCCTCTACATGTTCCTAGTGTTCGTGTAGACTCTACCCCACCACGGGTTAATTATGTGGTGTCTTATCCTTGGTTTTCAATTTCTTCTGAGCATGAACCTGTGCAATCATGTTTGCCTTCTCGAGACTTGGTCTTAGCAATTGATCCTTTGGTTTATCCAATGGGATCCCTTGCTTCCGCCTCTTGGTCCAAGTGATCTTGAGTCTCATTATGAGTCTGATCTCGTTGTTAGTAGATCCTCAAGCCCTTGTGATTGTGATTCTTTGTTGATAGACTCTGCCATTCCTGACCAGAGCCTCCATCTGCATATGTAATATGGTCAGTTTACTTCACCCTTTGGGACTGTTGACCCTCGTTTACGTGATTTCTCAGATTTTAAATTGCCTTAAGATGAGGCTATCCTTGAAGCCATGACTACAGTTTCTATGCCATGGGAGGAATTACATCGTGGTTTGTGTGTTCTTCCCTTTTGGGAGACTTTTCAAGTTGACTATCGAAGAGACTCTTGGTCTGAGCCTAGTAGTGGGCTCTACCTAAACCGTTTTTATACACGAGTTGTAAAACACAATGGGTCTTCTTTTAATCCCTTTTTAGACCCTCTAAAAATGAAAATATTGCCAAGCGACCTTGCTGACCTTCACGCTCACTAAACTAAAATTTGAAGGCACGTTTGTCTGGCGGTAGTTTACCCATTTTTCGATCTGTATGGTCAACTATACGAACAAAGGTATACTCTAGGAGCTTCAGTTCCCTAGAAGAGTATTCTCAGGTATGATTTTAACCCTTTTTCGGGCCTGAGGGACTAAATTTACTAAAACGGAACCCCCACGGAGTCCATAGATAATCTCTTTTCAGACTACCTAAAATTGAAAAGATCACCGAGTGACCTTATTCGCTCACACTCGTTAAAATGGTCCAGAAGAACATTCTTGACAGAGTCCATACTTAAGCCTTTTTCAGACTCCTTAAATATGAAAAAATTGCTGAGTGATATTGTCTTTATCACACTCATTAAAATGGTTTTGAATAGATGTCTTTTCAGTGCTAATTTACCCCTTTTTCAAACCGACTAGACTACCTTTGAAAAAGGTACCCCAATGGCGTCTCCTTTTACGCTTTTTCAGACTCTCTAAATATGAAAAACCACCGAGCTTACCTTCTCTAGGCTCATTAAAATCACATCAAAGGACGTTACCATTGTGTCTTATTAATCGTGTTTTCATACCTGCATCTTTGGCCTAATGCCGGCTCCATTTTGCTCTCAACTGAACCATCTGAAGCATGCCTTATACGCAAGCCCTGTAGTACTTTGCCTCTGCGTCTTGACACCTTGGCCCATAGAGGATTTTTCTCGAGTGTCCTTTTCCTACATATATCCCTTTGCTCTGAGCATCCGTGTGTTCCTTGCACTCGTAACTAATATGTCTGCGACACTCAATCCTCCTTTGTAACGTATCATTCTTTTATTCTTTTTCAAGCTTTCCAAAATTATTGAAAAAGACAAAATAAATCAAATATACCCCAAAAAGAGGAAGGGAAAGTATTTTCTTTTTGATGGAAGCACAATGGGTCCCCCTTGGACAAAGCACATCCTTCCATTTGTTTGTCAAGCTTTGGGATTTAACCTAACCTTAGGAAGCTGTTATCGCTACATAGAGCTATGTCCTCCTCCGTTTGGTTATTCTTCCAAACATTTGGACAGTTTGCATTGCCTCCTGCATCGTAAACTTATGTCAAATACCATGCTTCCCGAGTCTCATATTTTGTCGTGCTATTGTCCAAGGGAAGTTTTTACCAATCTTGAGTCAACCCCTCTGCAGTTTGTCTCTTGCCCTCATGCCCGACCATCCCGAAAGTCCAATCAAGTCTTTGTTCGAAATCCATGAAGCCCTCAGCCTGATCATCAAAATCCTCTAGTCCATTCCTGACAAGCCATCGAAGACCTCTGGGTATTGAAGTCGTACACTCATATTACACTCCTACTCGAGTTGTGAAGATTTTGAAGTTGTTGCTCAAGCTCTTAAGGCCTCATCTCTAGCCATCAGGCCTTATTCGCTTCTTGAAGATGGATACTATACATGTATATCTTTTTGATTTCGAGGTGTAGATCCGTTGTGTATTACTCACGGCTACACTTTATATAGTTATATGACATGGATCTGTAGTGTATTTGATTGGAAACCATGATTTTATTTCATTCCGAGCATGGGTATGCTCGCCTCGGTGAGACAATTGTTATTTTGAAGATGGCACCTCCCGAACTCTGGTCCCTGGGATCACTTTTTTCATACGTTGGTGAAGATTGATAATGTATTTCGGCCATCAGATGCTCCTATGACCTCACACATTAGGGGGCATCTGTTATAACCCTAATTTGCACCAGATATGCTTACCTGGAATTAGGCCATCTCATTTTACATATTTTTCCAAGCCACTACTGAACAACTCTTCTTAAAAACACCCTTTTTGAAGGCACACGCACCCTTCTCCACTACTGCATGTGTGTATATGCTAGCTGACCCACTACAACCCGCATATACCTACAAAAGCACGAAAAATGGAAATTTGCAGACGAAACTCACAGTTTTGGGTAATTTACCTAAATCGTTTGACAGCCCATAGCTGGTCATTCGACCAAATACCTAGCCCTTTCTAGCCTATAAAAGAAGGGGTGGGGGTCCCATTTGAGAGGAGGAAAATAATTGTAAAGAAACTCTACCCGATTTTGCATTCCCTTTGTCCCAACCTTTTACAACTAGTGTGTGAAGAGAAGCATATACAAAAGCAATTGGAGCACAGTTGAAGAGGATCCCAGGACCAGATTCGAGGAGCAGTGGCCAATCTCACTATTGTAAGTTACTCTTGTGAGATTAATAAAAAGTACTTTTCCCGTCCCACCATATGAGGTTTTCAATGCTTAAATTTGATTATATTTTGATAGAATCTCTAACCGATTAGTTCATATATCATATGCATGTTTGGAGTTCTGTGTTTGTCTATATATGAATACAGGTCATCTTTGGGAGGAGATTTGCAGTCAAGGAGCAACCGAACATTAAAGGATCGACATCAAACACAGAAACTAAGGTACAATAACTTGATCTTTTTAACCTTATATTTACATATGAATAATGGGGTTTATGATTGGGATGATGGTAAAAAGTAGGAGACTTTAGGTCATTTCTGCATGCATTACAGAACCCTTAATGCTAGTCCATAGGGGGATTTCCCACCCACAACAGAAACCAAACCATAAACAATGAAGCAATTTGTCTAGTTTAGTTGTATTTAGAGGCCATTGTATCTTGAAACTATAGTTTAGAAAATTCCAAAAATATGAACATTAGAGTAAAGTATAATATAATCCCACCTGACATACTGATAGTTATTAATAGGTGGGGCTACAACTCCCACACCCCTTATGTTGGAAAATAGAAAAATTATCATGATAATCATGAGAAAATTAAACTAAAGGAGGATGGTCATATTCCAAAGGAACTTGGGGCTGAGAGTAGTCCAACTTGGAGAATTCCATCCCATCTCTCTTCTCATCCATCAAATTTAACTTGTGGTCCATGAGCGTCATCTAAGTGGAGGAGGATTTCCTGATGGGCTTCATGCCTTTCTACCAACAATTTACCCATTAAAATTTTTATATTCCAATAGAGGTCAACCATTCAAAAATAACTGGATTCCCTTGATCATGTGGATATAGGATAAAAAATCCAAGGTCAGATATTTTCGGTGACATCCACATTACAGATGAAGTGTCGGAGGACCCTTACATTAGCTTTCGCAAGATCAATCTCTGCTTGGATTTTGATGTTGGGTATGTGTTATATTATTTCCATAACCAAACCTAGTGTCATAGGGGGGTGCAACCCCCCTTATCCAAGGGGTAATAGGGGGAGGGGATCCCCCCTACGCGGGAGTTTGGGGGAAGCACCCTTGAAAATTTATTTTTGGCATTTTTTTGTGTCCGTTTTTATTGGTTTTTCAACACATGGTTTTCACCGATGGGTTTATAATTTCGGTTAAGGAATTAGGGTTGTTGACTAATTGGGATCAATGGATTAGGGGTTTTGGATGTTGCGGTATACTAAATATATTTTATTTAAAAAATTAAGATATAATATGAATAGAATATTAGAGGTGAGACTCTAAACAGGTTGTTGGTTTTCTCAGTTTGGGTTTCTAGGGTAAAATATTTGTGTAGTGTGTGTGTGACATTGTATATATTCTGTTTTTATTAAGAATTTGTTTGTAGTAGTTAATTGTACAAGGATAAAATGTACATTTTCTATCAGAGTTGTTATTGGCTTCAAGGTGATGGATTTGTGGCTATGGGTTTGGATTAGGTATGTGATAAACCTTGTTATAGTGGGAGATCTGCAAATATTGATTCTTCATGTGGAAAGAAATGGTGAGCAATTCGAAAATATATATGGAGATATTTAATGGGAAAAGTTTTGAGCTATGGAAGGTCAATATGGAATATCTATTGGTGGAAAAATATTAGTGGATCATTTTGGATATAGGTACTACACCTATAGGAATGTCAACAAAAGAATGGAAAAATTTGGATTGAAAGGTGAAGAATACAATTCGGTTGTGTCTCTCAAATTCAATATTACTGAATGTGTCAGGGGAAGCTACAACCAAGTATTTATGGAATAATTTAGGGAATTTGTATCAGTCTAAGTCTTTGGTAAACAAATTCTTCTTGTAGAATAAGTTATACAAATTGAGGATGAAAGATGAATACTCGACGAGAGAGCATCTGAATTCCTTCAATACAATGGTAAGTTGGTTATTATTTGTTGATATTAATATTTGTGATGAAGATAAGTGTATCATTTTATCGTTACCTTTACCAGACTCATGGGATATTCTAGTTGTGGCCATATGTAGTAATACAAATACATTAAGTTTCAATGATGTGGTATCACCCTTGTTGTCGAAGGAAATGTGATAGAAAAATATGGAAGGACAGTGCATAGATGCCTTATTTGCAAGAGGATGCTCCCAGAAAAGAAATATATCTAAGTCCTTAAGTGGGATATATAAATCTAAGGGAAGATCTAAATCTCCCATAAAATTTGTAAAGGTATGTTGGAGATGTAGAAAAGAAGGGAACTATAAGAAACAATGTAGATCCAAAAGTGTTGAGAGAGGGAAGGGATTTGAAGTTGCTCTTTCTATAGAAGAAAAAACCTATGTGGAAGAAGGAGGGGATGTGTACTTGGCTTCTTCAAGAACACATGTAGATCATGAGGCATGGTTGGTCGACTCATGTGCATCCTTTCATACGACTCCCCACAGGGAGTGGTTTTCTGAATATGAAAGTTATGATGGAGGTGATGACTCGACAACCAAAATCATAGGATGAGGAAAATTCAAGTTGAATCTCATGAATGGAAGGATTAAAAAATTCACTAGTGTTTTGCATATCCCATGGTTGCCAATAATTTTTTTTTTTTAAGGAAAAATGGATTATGTAGGGGTAAAAATAATGTTTGAGAAAGAAACCTGCAGGATGGTTCAAGGGGAAATGGTATTGTTGAAGGGAGTTCAAATTGGAAACCTATATAAGCTACTAGGAAGCACTATTAGTGATGGGTGAAACAATTCCATTTTTCCTAATATTGGATTTGAAGAAGGAAGATATCCTACATTCTCTAGAGAAAATACTATGTTGTGGCATCAAATACTAGGACATATCGGAGAGAAGGGCCTTCGAGTACTACACGATAAAGGTATGGTTGAAGGTATGTATAACTACTCTCTAGATTTTGATTTATGTGAACATTGTATTTATGGGAAGGAGATTCAAGTAAGATTACCCTCTGGTGCAATGAGGGTAGAAGAAATTTTACAGTTGGTGAAAAATGATGTGTTTGGACTTGTGTTGACTCCATCACTAGAAAAATTTGTGTACTATGTCTCATTTATAGATGACTTCTCTAGGAATGCATGGATTTTTTTCCTCGAGAAGAAATATGAAGTCTTTGACAAATTCAAAGAGTTTAAGTCTCTTGTGGAGAATTAGACAGAGAAGAGAATTAAGGTGTTGAGGATGGATAATGGTGGAGAATTATGTGGAAATGAATTATAATAATTTTGTAATATGTTCGGTATAGAAAGGAACAATACTACTCCATATATGCCTCAGCAGAATGGAGTTGCAGAAATGATGAACATGACGCTAATGGAAAAAAAAAGGTGCATGCTCAGTGGTGTTGGTTTAGGATAGGAATTCTGGGTAGAGGTAAAGGGTACTACATGTTACTTGGTCAATCTATCATCCTCATAAACATTGCATGAAAATAATCCACATGAGGTATGGACTGATAAGAAACCCACTCTCTCATATCTCATGGTATTTTGTTGTGATGCCTATGTTCATGTTCTAAAGGAAAACAAGTATAAGCTAGATAAAAAGGTTGAAAAGTGTATCTTTATTGGGTATAAATATGATCTGAAAGGTTATAAGCTTTGGAACCCATAAACTAAGAAGTTAGTGTGTATAAGAGATGTGGTATATATAGAAATAAAATATATTGTCAAATAGGAAGTCCTACCAAGGAAGGAAGAACTAGAGAAAATAGAGTTTGAGTTGAAGGATAATGAATCATACTCTACAAAAGAACATGTTTAAGAAGAAGAAGATCCTCATACTCCAGTATCAAGGAGATGGATTTGGGAAAGAAGGAAACCACAAAGGTATACTCCAACTGATTTCCATTCAAATTTTTCTTTGTTTATTATTGAATATGATCCTAGAACTTTTAGGGAGGCAGTGGATTCATAGGACGAAAAACTGTGGAAAAATTCCATGATGGAAGATTCAAATGGCAGTGTTGGGAAATAATGATCCCAGAAGCAAATGGGTGTTTAAGAATAAATTAAATGCAAAAGGAAAAGAAGGTATATGTCCAAACATTTCACATTGTCCATAAGTAAAAGTAGGTATATGGTCTGTACTAGTCCAAACATTGCACATACAGTGGGATTTTTAAGTAGGTATATGTCAAAACTAGGGAAGGAGCATTGGACAACATTTAAAAGTGTTTTTAGGTATTTGCGTGGCACTACTAGTTATGG
Source organism: Picea engelmannii (assembly GCA_009831015.1). NCBI lineage: Eukaryota > Viridiplantae > Streptophyta > Pinopsida > Pinales > Pinaceae > Picea > Picea engelmannii. The sequence goes on along the minus strand of ML808692.1, from coordinate 154,071 downwards.
ATTATGCTACTGTTGGAAGAAGGCAAAATTAGAAAGAGAGACTACTTTGGTAAGAAAGGAATGCAAGAGGAAAGAGACAACTAGAAGGAAAAGCAACACACACGCATGCATGGAAGACCTAACGACGCTAGGGTTAGGGTTTTTGTAATACATTGTAATGGTTGGTGAGTCGAAGATAAATAGAAGAGATAGATACATAGAGATAAGAGAGATCAAGCAAGAGAAAGAGGGAGGGAGGCGAGATATATGAAGACATGGAGGGACTGTAAGGATGGTATGACTTACTAGGGAGCTAGGAGGGACATGAGTGAATCGATCCCGAGGGTTAGATTGCAGGCTGAGGAGACTGGTGAAATCTAGTTAGCCTTGCAGAGATCGATGAGCCTATGGGAAGAAAGAAGACTAAGATTGTAACCATGCATGGCATGGATATTTCCAAACTATAATAAAATATTTAGAGCCATATCTTTGTGGACGTATCACAGGAGGGGGTGAGCCATGGTAACACTGTGTTGTGTGACTAAATGAATGGGTTTTTGTATATGATTAGTTGATGAATGGTGAATAAATGAAGTAAGTTAGTAAATATGTTGTACCCCATGCATACATAATGTTATACTAGATGTTGAATAAAATTAATAAAGGTTAAAGTGCATATCTCGCTCAGTCTTGGGTTGCAAACACCTGAGTATTGTAGCCACCCATAGAGCTATCTCGGGTGAGACTGCGCATTACACTCTGTGTACTGCATTTCCTTCTGGGTGACTAGAGGGGTCGTCAATCTTTAAGGGATTTTGTTGTGAATATTCTCATTTATGAACCGGGGTCAATTTGTAATGGTAAATGGATAAAAGGGAATGGAAAACCGACAAATGGTTCTCTCGCCAACTAACTAGAAGGCAATGAGATTGAGCACATGAGATCTGCAGAAGACATGTCAAAAGAATACCAGATCGGATGACAACAAGGTGAGAGAATGCGAACCTAAAAGGGGATTTTGGGACCATGGAATCCCACAAAGGAGGATATCAAAAGTTGGTTGAAGAAAAAGGAGCTATAGTTTGCGAAGAAAGATAACAAAAACCCCAAGTTAACACCGTGAAAGTATCTGGACAAGTCTGTATTCAATGACTTGCATGAAGTATTTTTCTGTGATTTCCCACACATATTGCAGGAGTAGATAAAAATATTGAAAGACAACCATCCGACAAATCAGATTAAACATCTAGAGTGGAATCCCAAAGAGATCACACAACTAAAACACATTGATAATAAATTTACTTGCGCAATAGATTTTTGGTAAGATAACATTGTTGTCAGATTTATCACAAATTTTGCAGTAGATAAAACAAAGTCGTACAACGCAGCTGAATAAGAATTATTGAAGGGACCTCAAGGTAGGTATCTCAGATAATTATATACTTCCATTAAGATATTTCTATATAACAAAAGTGTAATGACAATGGATTCAGATAGCTAAACTTCCCTACATGTATGGGGGAAGGGGGGAAGCACTGACATGAAAAGGAGAAATGGAAGGAGAAGGGGATAAAGGAAAGAAGGAGGAGGGCTTGGACCCAATTATGATGGACGACGACCAAATCAAGCGAATCATGGTGATAACTAGAAGGACACACAATGGAGTACCCTACCAATACAAGGTGAACACCAAGAAGAGAGTCATAGCCGCTAGGGAAGGCTTGGAAAGTGATGAAGAGGAGGTAGAGGATATTCGAGCTATGGAGAATATTGAGGAAATCCTACGTGCGACATACGAGAGGAAGATAAGAGTTCCAAGAGAGGAAGTATAAGGAAACACTCCTATCCATATTAGTGTCAGTGTGGAACCTATAAGCCCATGTGTGACTAATACACCAAGAAGAAAACCATTGTTTAGACAACCAAATTTAGGGAGAAGGAAGACAAAAAGAAGTACATATACATAGGGAACAACAATTGGGGGAGCTAGTTTAGGAATCAGTAGTCAAATATCTACACCGTGCGGAGGTACTAGTTCAACATCTAAGATGGAGGGACATGACCCAACCATCAGGTTACCATAATTCAAAGGAGAAGCATCAGAGGACCCGGAGAAGCACTTGTTTATTTATGAAAATATTTGGGAAGAAAAATAGATCACAAACGAGGATACTAAACTTGCACAATTAGCTATCACACTAAGATATTGCACACTAGATTGGTATATGAGTTTAGCCACAAACATTCTGCCAGGGAAAACCAGAATGATTGGAGATATGAAGAAGCTGTTGATAAATGAGTTTCAGAAGCCAAGTTTAGAGGACCAATACATGAACGAGATGATAGAGATTAGACAGAAACTAGTAGAATCTGTATGGGAGATTGACCAGAGATTCAAGTGACTGAAAGGAATAATGAAATATGTCATTATAGATATGCATCATAGGCATCTATTCGTCAACTCACTATTACCACACTTGAAATATCCACTGCGACAACAGAAGTTTCAGACGCAGGAAGAGGCTTTGCAGGAAACTCTACAAGTGGAAGAGAACCAATATCAGAAGACAGATCCAACCATCATGGAGCTGAAGGAGGATCTAAAGAAATTAACATTAAAACTAAACCAGAACAAGAAAAAGGACAAAAGGGAAGCTGTTTGGTGATCCGAAATCAGATCCAGAAGCCTGACAAGGCTTGAAAAATGCTCAAAAATGAAAGTGCTTGGAATGCAACAAAACTAGTGCCATTGTGTCTGTCTTGTCTTCCTGATTCTGGAGGTCTATTTACTTTGTCAAACGGGCTCCGTATGGAGAAGATATCGCGTTCTGTGCGATAAGTCAAACATGCAAAAAAAATTGCAGACTGTACATTCCGTACAGTCTGACGTGGCAGGGCCATACGACCGTACGATGATGTGTCAGGTGTTGACATGGCAGAGTTTGATTGGCAGGCATGGTCGAATTATATCGTGACATGTGGCATTTTGTTGGTCAATGGTAAGGTGCCACATGGCCCAATCATGGGTTGCCACGTGGCACCCCAGTATTGGCTTATGGTTTATTGGTTCAAAATTATGGATTCCGTGGGGTTTGACCCCCGAACCTCCCCCACTGTATAGAGCCTTCGCAATGACCATCCGACCAATGGGCCATTGGATGTTACTTGTAATGTATACATGTTTAAATTTATTTAAAATCAAACTATGTGTTGCATGGCGGGGGGTCGGGCCGGGGCTTAGCCCTGACCCACGGTTTATTACGTCAGAACATATGACCATACCATATATATATTGCGCAGGAGTATTTCACATATATGTTCAAATGTAAACCACGCGGTCATATCACTTCTCGCATGTAACCATATGTATATACCGCGCAGTTATGACCAGTGGTTAACACCTTTGTGTGTGTGGCTTTAACGGTTAGCCCGCGGTTATGTTGGTTTCACATATAACCGGTGGTTACATGGAGTTTTTTGCATGTGGGGTTTTTAAATGAAGCCTGTGGCTATATGCCTAACCACCATGTGGCCACAACCAGGAGTGTGGGGGTGGTTTTAAAACGGTTTTGGCAATTGACCCTTTTTATTATAGCGCGAGGTCCTATGACCCATATGCCCAGGTGCCGAGGCGGTTAGGGGTTGGCGCGCCCTTAACCGTCCTACGATTTGCACCATTGGCACAGTTGTGCCCGATGCTGGGTTTTCACACTATTTATTGAGTGTGTGCCAGGTTCATTTCAAAAAGGTGCAATTTGTAGATGTAGAGACAACAAGCTTGAAGGGGAAAACTTCCAAGAGGCCTAACTTCTTCGTTTTTCGACCGATTGAGGTGCCGAAAGAGCCCAAATAGGGGTTTTTGGATGCTTTGAAGCCATAGGAGCAGTCATAATAGAGTTATACTGAAGGGAAACCAAGATAAATCCATTTTGATGTAGAGAAGCTTTTGAGGAGGGGACGCTGTCAGACCATTTCTGAGAGCTCCGGACGTCCATTTTGCGTGCCGTTTTCTTTGCAGGGTTCTTGAGATCTGGAAGAACATGACCAGATCAGTCTTGTAGCCTTTTGGAATTGCAGTGATATACTTTTGAGATCTTGAACAGAAATAAGGAAGCCTCCCCCATAGAGAAAAAGGCCCAGAGACGTAGGCAAAGTTGTGCCGAACTCTGTTATCAATTTGTGTGTTATGGTTTGCTGTCTATTATTCATTTCAGATATGCATATGTGTATATGGCTGTAATAATTCCTCTTCTTTCCTCATTCTTCACTAAGTTTTCTCAAATGGTTAATTAACGCATGCAAAATTAAAACTCAACCATAAGTCATTAAAAGATCCTACGGATCAAGTGGTATCAGAGCTAGTTGACGTTTGGATTTGAGTTTTGCATGTTAACCAGGGAAAAGCTATAGCGTGGTGAAGGTGAGCTTGTTGCAGAGAATCCATTAATTGGATTGAGAAAAAGATATTCTCACTGCGAGAAGATGGCATCGGGAGAAGGGATTTCTCAAGATGAGAAAGAGTTCCGGAAAACATTCCTTGCTATGTCGGAGATGGTGAAAGTCTTGTACGAAGATTACTTGGAACGAAAGCGACCAGTTTTGGGTGTTTCTTCAAAGGGAAAAGGTGAAGAGGAAGAGGACCATCCTCAGATTCCTCCTTCACCTCCATCAACACCTCCTTCTTCTCCTTCTTCTTCAAGTTCAAGTTCTAAATCTAGTGGAAAGAACAATGTTCATAAGAATAAACATGAAATGCCATTGTTAAAACTTGATGTAAAATTTG
>ML808692.1:132763-147954 GCA_009831015.1 Picea engelmannii | reverse complement strand
TAGGTAGTCCATACTTATTTGATCGTAAGGCAATCTTCTACAGGACAAAGAATCAATATCAATTCACTAAAGCAGGTCATGATTATGTGGTTCATGCTCATCGTGTTAAAGCAAATAAAACACTTCAAACAAGGGAACAATTAACGAATGCAGTGAAAGAATGCAACAAATCAATAATTGTTTCAAATGAAGTAATTAATCTTAAGCAAGAACAAAATATGGTTGTTGAATAGAAAATCAATCATAAGTTGCTTCAATCTAAGCTCATGTCGTGCAGATATTTTAAGTATATCAGCTCATTTGCAATCATCTTCTTGATACTGTCATTAGCAATGTTTTCTACATGGATGATAGTGGATTCAGTAAGATGTAATAGGGTTCAAATGGCTAACAATATACTGTCAATTGTCATGATTGTGTTACAGTTGATCTTGATGAGACAAGTGCACAGGATAGAGTTCAGAGACAGAGAGCAAGTCGGGTGGCCTATCCCGAGCTTGTTGACTGGTCAGTAACCTTTTGGGGACCAAAAGATCTTATTATGGGGAGGTGTGATCCGAAATCGGATCTAGAAGCCTGACAGGTCTTGAAAAATGCTCAAAAATGAAAGTGCTTGGAATGCGACGAAACTAGTACCATTGCGTCCATCTCGTCTTCTTGATTTCGGCAGTATATTTACTTTGTCAAACGGGCTCCGTATGGAGAAGATATCACGTTCTGTCCGATAAGTCAAACAGGCAAAAAAAATTGCTGACTGTACAGTCCGTATAGTCTGACGTGGCAAGGTCGTACGACCGTACGATGATGTGTCAAGTGTTGATGTGGTAGATTTTGATTGGCATGCATGGTCGAATGATATCATGACACATGGCATTTTGTTGGTCAATGGTAAGGTGCCACGTGGCCCAATCATGGGCTGCCACGTGGCACCCTGGTATTGGCTTATGGTTTATTGGTTCAAAATTATGGAGTCTGTGGGGTTCGACCCCCGAACCTCCCCCACTGTATAGCGCCTTCGCAACAACCATACGATAAACGAGCCACTAGATGTTACTTGTAATGAATACGGGTTTAAATTTATTTAAAATCAAACTATGTGTTGCATGGCGGGGGGTCGGGCCGGGGCTTAGCCCCGACCCACGGTTTATTACATCGGAACATATGACCATACCATATATATATTGCGCAGGAGTATTTCACATATATGTTCAAATGTAAACCATGTGGTCATATCACTTCTCGCATGTAACCATATGTATATACCGCGCGGTTATGACCGGTGGTTAACACCTTTGCGTGTGTGGGTTTAACGGTTAGCCCACAGTTATGTTGGTTTCACATATAACCGGTGGTTACATGGAGTTTTGTGTGTGCGGGGTTTTTAAATGAAGCCTGTGGCTATATGCCTAACCACCATGTGGCCACAACCAGGAGTGTGGGGGTGGTTTTAAAACGGTTTTGGCAATTGACCCTTTTTATTATAGCGCGAGGTCCTATGACCCATATGCCCAGGTGCTGAGGCGGTTAGGGGCTGGCGAGCCCTTAACCATCCTATGATTTGCACCATTGGCATGGTTGCACCCGGTGCTGGGTTTTCACGCTATTTATTGTGTGTGTTCCAGGTTCATTTCAAAAAGGTGCAATTTGTAGATGTAGAGACAACAAGCTTGAAGGGGAAAACTTCTAGGAGGCCTAACTTCTTCGTTTTTCGACCGATTGAGGTGCCGAAAGAGCCCAGATAGGGGTTTTTGGACGCTTTGAAGCCATAGGAGCAGTCAGAATGGAGTTATACTAAAGGGAAACCAAGCTAAATCCATTTTGATGCAGAGAATCTTTTGAGGAGGAGACGTTGTTGGACCATTTCTGAGAGCTCCAAACGTCCGTTTTGTGTGCCGTTTTCTTTGCAGGGTTCTTGAGATCTGGAAGAACATGACCAGATCAGTCTTGTAGCCTTTTGGAATTGCAGTGATGTACTTTTTATCTTTTGAACAGAAATAAAGAAGCCTCCCCCATAGAGAAAAAGGCTCGGAGACGTAGGTAAAGTTGTGCCGAACTCCGTTATCAATCTGCGTGTTATGGTTTGTTGTCTATTATTCATTTCAGATCTACATATGTGTATATGGATGTCATAATTCCTCTTCTTTCCTCATTCTTCACTAAGTTTTCTCAAATGGTTAATTAACACACGCAAAATTAAAACTCAACCATAAGTCATTAAAAGATCCTACGGATCATTTGGTGTACCACATGTAGGAAATAAGGACACCATAAGAACGAATGTCCAACATTTGTGTAGTACATGGAAACAAGAATGCCAAATCCATTACGAACAATAAGACTATGGTGCGAGATCTGTAAGAAACAGAGCCATAATCCATATCACTGCCTAATGATGCAGAAGTACCAGACAGTCCCAAAGAGCTCATTTTGCAAATTTTGCAAATCAGTAGGCCATGATGACAAAGACTGTAGAACCATGGAGTTGATGAGAGAGAGAAAAACAGATGCATATCGGGTATAGGAAGAGATGATGACTGGGCAAGCCACACCCCAGTTTAATCAAAGACCAACACAATACAACACTGCGCATCAACTATACAACACTGTGCAGCCACAGTATAACCCCGCACAACCACACTACAATATTGTGCAGTATAACTAGGCACATCAATATAAAATGCCACGAGGGGACCGAGATAGCTACAAAGTTGGAGGAATAGCAAGAGGAGGCTTTGGATGAGGTAGAGGACTAGTGGTATGTCACAATTGTCAACAACTAGGACACTATGAAAGAGAATGTCCACTTCCACCAGTGACCTGTATGTATTGTTGCGCATCGGATCATGACACATAAGAGTGTCCTAATATATTAGGAAAGATCCAAGAAAAGAGGAATTCGAACAATCAGAATGTTCAATGGATTTCAGCAGAAGCGAGGGATGAAGGAAGAAACATCAACATAGTTACATGTGGAGGAGATAAAATAGGAAACGACGTAGTAAGACAAGAGCTAGTAGAACACCAATGGGTGAAGAAGAATGTTGAACCAAGGAAGCAGTTTGACACGTAGAACGAGAAGGAGATATTTAAGCAAGCCAGACAAGAATTTCTGAATCTAGACATTGTGTCGAGCTCAACTGCACAACATAGTAAGAAAGTACCAGAGTACGATATTCCTCCATCGTTGGATCACACCAAAGAAATGCAACCCCTAGGACAAGTTAGTATGATCAAAGGCTTCTTGCAATCATGTGTAAAATTACTAAATGATCCATCCTTTGTCAAACTATTACAAAATATGCTAGAAAGATGTAGCGTAGAGACAAAAGGAAAGATAGAACAAAAAATAGTCAATCACCTACATACAAGGAGGAGAACAAGTAAGGAGTTCAGGATGAACGCCAACATTGGGGATTTCAACATGGGAGATATCATATTGGATTTATGATCCGAAGTCAATGTATTACCCAAGAAGACATGGAAATGTATGGGAGAGCCCACATTAGGATATTCACCGGTTCAGCCGAAACTGGAAAATTAGAACATAGTTATACCAATTGGGAGACTAAAAGGAGTGATAGTAGACCTATATGGAGTTCATACTAAAGCTGACTTCAAAGTAATAAAAATAGTGGACGAAAAAACACCTTATCCAACATTGCTCGACTTGGATTGGGATTTTGATAACCAGGCCTTAATCAACTTAAAGACACAGAAAATGACCTTTGAATTAGGAGAATATAGGGGCATTACACCATTAGACCCATCAGAAGGAGAAAGGTTCATACAGCCTACTTGCTTGGACCTGGAGGAAATTAGCAAGTTGTATAGAACAACTACGCAAGATGAGGATTACGTAAACCCAACTGCAGATAGGATACACAGTTGGTAGAGAATCACCTCATGTGTGTCAGACTCAGATAAGGGTTTAGAGAATTGGAAACAAAGGTTACATGAAGTTTCCACAAGAAGATGTGAAAGAATAGACCATGTAGTAAGATGGGTAGGTACAGAGATAAGGGAACTACCTAGTTTCCATGGGGGGAACGATCTAGAAGAATTCTTGACATGCTACGAAGATGAAGTTTTAGAAAATCAGAGACTATTAGAACTATATATAGCACTCAAGGTGACCCCTATGATATTGTGGGGAATGCACAAATAAACAATCAAGGATTGGTACCAATGTAAGTGGTTACTACACATTAGGTTTGGCGCAGAAAAAAGAAGCAACCAGTAGAAAAAATATGATGGACAGGGGGAACCAACAGGGCACTTGGAGAAGTGTAGAGCATTGTGGAAACCAACATCACTGGAGGAATGACCTCACCATTTTGTACACACATTAGAGGGAATCCCAGAAAACTGGTACGCAGACCAAGAACTGGGCAAAGTAACTACAAGTTGGAGAGTACTAAAAAGGAACTTTACAGTCAATTTCTCATTTGATCATAGATGCAACACTTAAACAAATAAGAGGGGTGATATTCATTAAGGAACCAGAAGTTGAACTTATAACAGACGAACAACAACAAAATAGACAGATAATGAAAGAACTATTGTCATGCTACCATGTGCAAGAAGAAGTACCAGTTGAAGATGACCCACACGATATTCAGATTGAGGAAGTTGAAGGTGAGAGAGAAGTGGAGGGTCCACCTCTAGAATCATAAGCAATTTCTGTGCTGATCAAGGTGAAGAAAGTCAACATCAGGACAGTGGAGAATCCCAAAATGGCCAGCATTGGAGACTATTGGGATGAGCAAACAATAGAAAATATAACAGAGTTACTGTGCGAGTACAACGACCTTTTCCCAACAACATTCAAAGAAATGAAAGGCATAGCGGGCGAGCTAGGAAAAATTAAAATACCGCTCAGAGCTGAGGTAAGACCAATCAGACAATGACTATACAGACTAAACCCAATATATAAGAAAAAAGTAAAAGTTGAGATTGATAGGATGTTGAAGGCTGGAATCATAGAACCTGTAGAAGAATTTGAATGGATAAGCCCGATGGTGGTTTAGGAGAAGAAACATGGGGGGATAAGAATATGCGTTAACTTGATAAAGTTGAACGATGCATGCTCACACGACCCGTTCCCTACCCTGTTCACAGATGAAGTATTGGAAAATGTAGGAGGACATGAATCTTATTCATTCACCGATGGATTCTTAGGATACCATCAGATCAAGATAACACCAGAACACAGATACAAGACCAATTTTTCCACATAATGGGGATGATACCAGTATATAGTCATGCCGTTTGGATTGAAGAATGCACCAACACTATTTTCCAGAGTAGTCATAACTGCATTTAAAGAATTTATCCACCAGTTTCTAGAGGTATACTTGGACGATTGGACAATCTACAGTCTATTGAAATACCATGTAGAGGTCTTATAGCTGATGTTAGAAATTTACAGGCAGTGCCAGATATCGTTAAACATCAAGAAGTGCATATTCATAACACCTTTTGGGATACTATTAGGCCATATAGTATGCAAGCAAGGTTTGCTAGTAGATCTTGCCAAGATTGCAGTAATTGTTAACCTACCACCACCAAAAATAGTCCATCAACTAAGAGCGACATTGGGACACACATGATACTATGGGAAATTTATAAAAGGGTACATGCATATCACTGTGCCAATGGAGAAATTGCTAAGGAAAGACACAAAGTTCTAGTGGAATGAGGATTGTTAACACAGTCTGGATACGTTGAAAGAGAAGATGGTATCTGCACCAATACTTGTATTCCCAGACTGGGAGAAGACATTCCACGTACATGTAGATTCATCGGACATAACACTTGGAGTTATTCTGGTGCAGCCAGGAGCAGGAGAATTGGATCATCCTATATAATTTGCTAGCATAAAACTGTCAGAATTGGAGTAGAACTACAAAACTACAGAGAGGGAAGGCCTAGCTATGGTCTATGCGCTCCAGAAATTCAGAAATTATTTATTAGGAAAAAATTTCAAGATGTTCACGGACCATTCAACGCTTAAATACCTCGTCAACAAGCCAATGTTGGGGGGGAGAATTTGTAGATGGTTATTGTTGTTCCAGGAGTTTGACTTCGAAGTAATAGACAAGCTAGGAAAGTTGAACGCAGGACCTGATCACCTGTCAAGGATCACGAATGGGGAGGAACATACAAATCTAGAGGATAACTTTCCGGATGCACTGTTATTTTCAGTCCAGATCGTCGATGAATACTTCATAGACATTATCCAGTGCTTGAGTACAGGGACTGTGCCACAAGAATATAACACCGCACATAAGAAGAATTTGGTATTCAAGGTTGTATATTACTAGCTAATTGCAGGACACTTATACAAAATGGGTGTAGATAGTATCTTGAGAAGATGTGTGCTAGAACATGAAAGACCAAGAATTTTAGTAGAATTCCATGAGGTAATAGCAGGAGGGAATTATGCAGGAAAAGCTATTGCGCAGAAGGTATTGTACGCAGGACTATGGTGGTTGACCATGCAAAGGGACTTGAAGGACTATTGGTAGAAATCTTATGTCTGTAAAAGGGTTGTTACACCAAATAAAAGTGACGATATGCCTCTACAACCACAAGTAACTTTGCAGGTATTTGAAAAATGGAAAATAGATTTTGTGGGACAAATTAACCCACTAGAAAAAAGGTCAAGAGAAAGGTACATTATCACTGTGACGAAATACCTGACAAGATAGGTGGAAGCCGCACCAGTAAAATATTGCAGCGCAGATATAGCAACACACTTCCTCTTCGAACAAGTGATCACTAGATTTGGTTGCCCAAGGATTTTGATGAGTGACCAAGGCACTCATTTAATTAACAGTACTATTAAGGATATGACTGAGGAATTTGAAGTTCATCATCAAAAGAGTACACCATATCATCCCCAAGAAAATGGGACAGTGGACGCCTTTAACAAGATCCTTGAAAATGCACTGACAAAGATCTGCAATGTTAATAGGGATGATTGGGACTTAAATATACCAACGGTATTGTGGGCATACAAGACCACATGCAATAAATTGATAGGAAAAACACCATTCATACTAATGTACAGACAAGAAGTTGTGGTGCCATTAGAATTTTTGGTGCCTAGTCTACGCGTAGCAACAATTGCAAACATGATGGAACTAGGTGCAATACAGGAAAGGATAAATCAACTGATGATCATGGAGGAAGACAAGATTCTAGCAGGGTTCCACCAAGAAGTCTAGAAAGCAAGAGACAAAGCTTGGCATGAAAAACATATCAAGAGGAAGGGTTTCAAGGAAGGATATCTAGTCTTGATGTATGACAACAAATCCCTTCAACACCCAGGAAAACTTAGAATGCACTGGTTAGGACCATATGAAGTAAAGACTATCACATATGGGGGAGATGTACAATTGAAGGATTTAGGAGGAACAAAACTCAGAGGGATAAACAATGGGAGCTGACTGAAGCTGTACAGGGCCAGTCAACCCTCAGGAAAAAAAAAGAAAAAGAGATGAACATTTAACAAAGGCATAAGGCATCGAGAAGAGAAGGACAGTGCACACTCGGGAATGCCATCATGGCCAAGGAAAATGCCAATGGTCACTACAAGAGGGAAAGAGGAAACAATGAGAAAGAAAGACATGGAAAACAACCACCAACAGATGACGACTATCAAACTTAAATAAAAAAACTGATTGATGGGACGTTGCATTAATTGCACCAACTGGCGATGGCAAGAGAATTCAATAGCAAGTACATGGGAGGCACCACTTCAATTAAAATTCAAATGGGGTAATGTCCCCAGAAGCTTCACCGAATCCCTATATAAATTGGTACACGATACTGGGAAGGTTATTGTGCAACTGAGAAAAGCAGAGAGAAACAAAGAATACAGAGCCGAGAGTGAAGTTCCCAGAGCTTACAGAGGCCACCACGCTCAACGGACAACAACCTGAACACCATGACACCACCCAAAAAAGGATAACTGGACCAAATTGTCCGATGAACCCGAAGCAATGCCAGAACCCCACCTCTAACACAAGAAAGCGAACAACAACCATTTCCGCCTCCAGAAGTCGTCAATGTGGATGAAATCACGTCTCCCGATATAACATCAGGAAGCCCCACACCTATTGTGGAGGAAACCCAATAGAAAACACCAGTGGGCATGGACATGAATGTACCAGAAGGAGGATAGGGACAATGAGACGAGGACGTAGAAAATCATTCGCACTCCGAGAACCCTGAAGAGCACCCAAGAGTTAATGGGATGGTCCTGAAACGGGAGGAAACGACTGCGCCAGAGATATTACACACAACCATGCTAGAAAAACCACAAGAGAGCACAGTGGAAGATGTCATCATTCGACCAGATGATTATGAAGAAGAGTGAACAATGGAGGTTGGAACCTCGAGTTAGCCACCACAACAGAAGGGCAAGTAGGCGGTACAAAGGTCATCTTGCAGGCAAGCCACCACAACCATTGTCTTTCCGCGCATTCTGGAAGGGGTATGTATAAAAACACATATGTTATACCACATGGATAAATTGAGGTACTAAGACCATGATGTGACAGACATGGACAAGTTCCCAGAGTTCGCCAAGCAAATCTATCTACAGACTGTGGGTATAGGACCCTTTGGCGAAACAATTAATCAACCAATCTAGTGGGCAGCAGAACTGGCCAAAAATGGGATTCTAGGCATGTTGGACATCCCGCACTTTGGGAGGGGCCAGTATGCTAACAACTGCATCAAGCAGTTGATGGAAATCACCCATGGCGGATACCTGTGACTGGGAAAGATCGTCTCAATAGACATAGAGCTTATCACATACATCACAGGGCTGTCATCACGGGGTGAGGATATCGCGCAGTTCCTTGAGGAAAAGATGAAGGAAAAAGCACTGGCCGAGGAAATGAAGAAGAAATGTGGTACCGAAAGGGGGTTGCGTGGAATCATCATCAAGTGTATTAGTGACATCGCGAAAAGAATGACCAAAAAAATTATGGCATGCAAATTACTCTGGAAATTTCACAAGGAGGAAGTCTCGGCCGAGGTTGTGGCAGCTCCAACATAACGTGCATAGGGCACCAGACTCAGTCGGGCCCCTTATTTGTTGAATCTGTTCCTAGATGACTGCAAGGACGCGTAGGATCTGGGGACATAATTTCATTATTCACAGCTACTCATCCTGATAGACTTGATTGGATGGAAGGAGCTGAGGTATTCATTCTTTTCCACTAGACCCAATCCCTGCCACGGAGCGCAATACTTGTCGCTAGGGTCTGTTTCGGACCCCAAGAACAGAAAGGCGAATGCATCCATATTTGAAGGATATCTCAGGGACCTACAATACATCATCACCAACACTTGGAGGGTGACACCAGAAGCAACCACATAGTATCATGGCATAACCAATTTCAAATCCACTAGACATGCAATGTGGATCCAGGTATGGAAAGATCCTGACAATAAATGCCTACAATTGCTCTACTGCATCAAGGAGGCAGACATAGACATGACCATTAAGTATTGGGATGATGAATGGAGGATTCCAGTCCTCAATTGAGAAATATCCGCAAAAATAGAGGAGGAGGAAGTAAGATAGGAACAGACACATGCAAAAGAGATAACAGTGCCCAAGAAACCAAGGATAGGTTAGAACAAGGCATGACAGAAAAAAGCGGGGGCATCCAAGACAGGCACCCAGGTAGGGAAGAAGAACAACACACAGACACCACATGTATAGGAGAAACAGGTTGAGACAACACAGGGAACCACATCAAGTGCTAATCCATAGGATAAAGGCCAAACTAAGGGACTAATCATCTAGATGGGGGGTGCATGCAAGAAGGTGAAGGCACACATAATGCCCCTAGAATACACGATGACTGAGGATGATGCAGACATGGTGGCCCAAATAGTCTAGGATCACACAGTCAAGGATTTTGATAATGTTGCATGCTAAATGGACATGATTGAGGAAGATATGGCATACATGTGACAACTCCTCAAGAAGCTCAAAGAAGCGTAGGTGGCTGATAGCAGCATAAGAATAGTCCCATCAACATCACGGATAGGAGGCAAATCTAGATCAAGCGAGCAGGATAGGATCCATACGAAAGCATAAACGAGCTCGACATTTCACGTCACACCCAACATGTTGAGAATGGATGAAATCATGGGGTAGACCCCCTAAAGGATTTGACTCAAATACAATTGGTATTGATGTGGATACCAACCAAGGCCTTGAATTAACTACAAGTCAGAGTCACACATGAGGTATAGTCTCACACACGTACAGACGCAACTGAATTGCAACAGGTAAAATACAAATGGGACGAGATAGAATTGGTACTCGAGTAGTCTAATCTCGAGACCAAAGATGAGAAATACCACGTGCATAGGATGGAGCAGAGCCTATGAGAAAATCCCAAAGAGTGCATAGACAATCGAACTCACAGTGACACAAAAGATTGATCATATTGTGCAGAAAATCAATCAATACAAATAAGAGATCGAGCACCTCCGGGAGCATCTCATACCTACCACTCCACTAGAGGTGAAGGAGCAGAGGAAGTAGGAGGCAATAATGCAGATAAAGGAGATAGAGTGACAAGTCCACGCGGTGGCAGACTTGTTCGAGAAAGAAACACAACTCTAGAGGAAGCTGGAAGAGGATCAATAGGTCCAACAGTGGGACCTGGAAGAAGTAAGGATAAGCGCAATTATCTGGGACCTTAAGAATAGGCAAAAGACAATTCCAATCACAGAGCACGTCAAAGAAGCATAGGATCTGAAGAAATTGCAGACATAACTCATAGCCACGCAGATGCAGAAAAAGGAGTGCCAGGATCAAATGGAACCACTCCAGAAGCGGGTAGCAAAGGTCATTGCACAGGTGGAAGAAGAAAAAATGAATATGGCACAAACCCAGGCAGAGTGCATAGGGATGGTCAGCGACAAGATTGTAGTGCAGCTATTGGATGCACTCAAGGAAAAGACTACGTAGGCCCAAATGCAAGCAACAAAGTTCACGAAGATGTTCCAAGCAATCGCTAGAGAGATCGACGAAGCACACTAGGGTTAGGTGGCTCGGGATGAGCCACATGTCAGTGTTGGGGGCCTGTTGGAAGCAGGCCAAATCAGAAAGAGAGGCTATTTTGGGAAGAAAGGCATGCAAGAGGAAAGAGACATCTGGATGGAAAATATGCATGAGTGCATGCATGGAAGACCTAATGATGCTAGGGTTAGGGTTCTTGTAATACATTGTAATGGATGGTGAGCCGAAGATAAATAGAAGAGATAGATACATAGAGAGACGAGAGAGGAAGCAAGAGAAAGAGGGAGGGAGGCGAGATATACAAAGATAGGATTCACAGGGATGATTTTAGGGGCTAAATTTCGCTCATGGGCTAATTTTCCATGGTTTTTCCAAAAACGAGATTCGCTATTTTAAAAATGATTCGTCCAAATTCTATAGGATAACATTATTTTACCTTAAAAATCGCCAAAATTTAATAAAAACAATATAAAATACTTAGAAATTTGAATATTTTTAAAAAATTATCGCCAAACATTTATAGTTGACATATGAAGGGTTAGTAATATTCACAAAGGTTTCTACATTTTAAAATACATTTCCATCCTTAAAATCATCCCTGGATAGGAAGGGACTATAAGGACGGTACAAATTGCTAGGGATCTAGGAGGGACATGAGCGAATCGATCCCGAGGGTTAGATCACAGGCTGAGGAGCCTGGTGCGATCTAGTCAGTCTCACATAGATTGATGAGCCTATGGGAAGAAATAATACTAAGATTGTAACCATGCACGACATGGAGATTTCCAAACTATAATAAAATCCTTAGAGCCAGATCTTTGTGGATGTAGCCCAGGAGGGGGTGAACCATGGTAACATTGTGTTGTGTGACTGAATGAATGTGTTTTTTCATATGATTAGTTGATGAATGGTGAATGAATGAAGTACATTAGTAAATATGTTGTACCACATGCATTCATAATGTTATACTAGATGTTGAATAAAGTAAATAAAGGTTAAAGTGCAGATCTCGCTCAGTCTCGGGTTGCAAACACCTGAGTATTTCAGCCACCCATAGAGCTATCTCGGGTGAGACTATACAATACACTCTATGTACTGCGTTGCCTTCTGGGTTACCAGAGGGGCCGATAGTATTTAAGGGATTTTGTTGGGAAGCTTATTAGTTATGAACCGGGGTCAATTTGTAATGGTAAATGGCTAAAAGGGAATGGAAAACCAATAGCTACCAAAGAAGACCAATATTGGACATAATGTTGGAAATAAATGGGTTTGTTGATGTAGACTGGGATGGAGATATAGATCACAGAAGATCTACAAGTGGGTATGTATTTAACCTATTTGGAGGAGTAATCGGTTGGATGAGCAAAAGACAGTTTGTAGTGGCACTCTCAATTACAAAAGTTGAATACATGGTAACCACTCATGCAATCAAGGAAGAAATATGGTTACAACGATTGTGTTTAGGTATGGGGTTATTACAACACGCTATAAGAATACATTGTGACAATTAGAGTGCAATCGTCTTGGAAAAGAACCCAACTTATCATTCAAAGACAAAGCATATTGATGTTCAGTATCACTTTGTGAGAGACATGGTTGAAGAAAATAAGGTGTTGCTGATGAAGGTGGACAATTTGAAGAATGTTGTGGATTCATTAAAAAATTATGTGAGCACTGAGAAGTTACCTTGATGTAGAGTATATATGGGCATTCCTGCCCTAGATTGTTGACTATGTAACCCCTGTAACCCCTTATACGCAAATAAAACAACAAGTGGGAGAATTTTGGGTATGTGTTATATTCTTTGCATGACCAAACCTAGTGTCCACGTTGCACTGGGCACCTGGGGGGGTCACAAGGGGGTTGTAGGAGGGTTGCAAGAGTTCAATGGAAATTCCCATGAAATGTTTTTTGGCGGTTTTTGCGTCCATTTTTAGTAGTTTTTCAGCACATGGTTTTCTAATTTCGGTTAAGGAATTTGGGTTGTTGACTAATAAAGGTCAATGGATTAGGGATTTTGGATGTTGTAGGATACTATATATTGCATTGTAAACAATGAAGATATAATATGAATATAATATTAGAGGTGCAACTCTAAACATGATGTTGGTTTTCCTGGTTTGGGTTTCCAAGGTAAAATCTTTGTGTAATGTGTGTGTGTGTGTGTCATTGTATATTTTCTATTTTTATTAAGAATATATTTGCAGTAATTAATTGTACAAGGTTAAAATATACATTAAAGTGGATTATGTGCTTGATAGTTGGCCATTGAGCCTTCTTCTTCTGAGATAACTCTAGAGACCATTGCCCTGCAATGGCCACCCCTAGAGCGACGACGCGAAACTCTGTTGGAATTATTTTCATTGATGACAAAGGATTAATGATGCCATTAATGACATATTATGGCATTAAAATACACACATAATTTCCAATATTTATTTATATATATGTTTACAAGTATATTATAAAAGGGTTGCATGTGAATTTAAGTAAAAGGTGAAATGGTAGTTTCAAATCCATGGGTTTGGGGTATTTTCCCATGGTATTTGGAATTAATAATTTAATTAATGGGCATGTCCCTTCATGAAGGGTTATAAAAAAGTATAAAAAGAAAAAGCGTTAAGAGAAAGTGTGTGTGTGAAAAATGAATTAGCAAAGATTGAATGGCAAAAAAAGTTTCAAGTCATCTTGGAATTTTCGTGATAATTTTTTTTCTAGAACGCTTTAGACCATGATATTTTGAAGAGATGTGGGAGATATCTTGGTGTACATGTGGTAAAAATTTCAGATGTTGGTTCACTATATTTTCAAAGATATGCCCTGTGGAATTTAGGGTTCATGAATGCTTCAAAAATCAATTTCAAACATGTTAGCTTGGCACTTTTTCTATAAATTATTTTTTGGGATGTTTTAGACCCTGATATTTTGCAAATACAAAGGATATTTATTGGTGTACATGTGGTAAAACTTCCAGATGCTTATTTTCCATACTTTCGGAGATATGCATGATGGAATTTAGGGTTGAATGATCCTGAAATAAGTTTCAAACATGCCATCTAGAAACTTTCGATATAACTTATTTTCTGGGATGTTCCAGGCCCTGAGATTTTACAGAGAGAAAGGAAAGATATTGGTATACATGTGGTAACAATTTCATATGTTGGTTCTCTATACTTTAATATATGTTCCCTGTGGAATTTACGGTTCCTGAATGTTCCTAAAATCAGTTTCAAACAAGTTAGCATGTCTCTTTTGCTATAACATAATTTCTAGAATGTTTCAGACCTTGATATTTTGCAAAGACGAAGGAGAGATCTTGGTGTACACGTGGTAAAAATGTTAGATGTTGGTTCATTGTAATTTCTGAGATATTCTCTATGGAATTTAGGGTTTCTGAATTTTCCTAAGATCGATTTCAAAAATGTTAGTTTGACATTTTCACTATAACTTCTTTTTTGGGACTCTTAAGACAATGAAAATTTTAGTTAATAGAGGAGACATATAGAAGTACCTTAGATAAAAAGTTCATAATCATATTTACAAAATTGGATATGTGGCATGTTGTAAAAGTTTTTTCTTGGGAAGAGTCCTAAAACATCAAGCTTTGGGAAAGTTTCCATATGGAAATTTAAATTTTGGTCATAGTTGGTAAAGGAAAAAGTAGTGAGGAGAACTTGTGAAGGAAGAAGCAGTGAGTAGATTTGGTAAAGGCAGAAGCAAGGAGAAGACCCGGTGAAGGGATAAATAGCAAGAATACTTGATGAAGGTTGGTGTAGCTCATAGATTGGTGTCTCTTTCTAAGTTGGTTCTTAGCGGTCAAGATTGGTGTCTATGAAGATCTATAAGATTTTGGTATCTCTTTATAAGTTGGTGCTTAGCAGTGGGGATTGGTGTCTCTATTAGATTGGTGTCTACAAATATCTGTAAGAGTAGTTTGGTGCATACCCGAATTTGTGCTAGTGGGGTTTGGTGTATCCAATAGGTTGGTTCCTACAAATAATTGCAAAGAGAAGTTTTGTGGTTTTCTCTCGAAAGGGTTTACACATAAATATTTTTTTCAATGTTCTACAATTAATATGTGATTGTTTTCTTATGGTTCATGAATGTTTGAAAAAGTAAAAAAATTGTCTTATAT
>ML808692.1:102150-114429 GCA_009831015.1 Picea engelmannii | reverse complement strand
AGGAACGTGGTTGGTCTTCAACCCAAAGTTGGAGTTTCTCCATTCTTGATTCATCTTCCTTGTATCCTCATCATGAATTTCATGGGATACATTTTCACTTTCAAGTGTCCTCTCTATTAGGAATTTTTTCAATCCTTCCATGATCTCCCTTTTTAAACCATCCATCTTAGTATCCATTATTGCCTCCAATTTAGCTTCAGTTTTATCCACCATCCCTTGTAGTTCATCTTTTTTCACTGTCTTCTTTTGTAATTCATTTATGTCCCTACGCATTTCTTTACCTTCATCAAGAGTCCAAGTAGGACTGTCTAGAGGATTATTTGGTGTAGAAGTTCGCTTTTTTGTTGGCATGTTGGCCAAGTATCACTTTTAAACCTTGATTTTGAGGTGGTTCTGCTAGACAATCTTTCTTATGTTGTATCTCCAAATTTTCGGCCCTTCTAGGTATGACAATTTATTTTTTGTAGTTCTCTGGTATTTGGTCTATGCAATGCCATAGGTATGATCAAAATTGGATGTGCCAAATGGATTTTATGGTAACTTCCCCACAACTTGCTGATTTTTGGCCTTTCCAGGAGATCTCACTTGTATAACGTGCCCCACACAAAATATTTGATATACAATTATGAAAATTGTACCAGAAATACTATGGATTGTCCACTATACAATGCAACCAGTGTCACTCAATTTTGATACTCTAGGAAAAATTTATGATTGTTTTACCCAGAACACCTGCTTGAGAGTAGTCAATAGGACTAGTCAGATACCCTATCTTCCACATGGTGTATATACAAATGTAAGATGACCTGAAAGCTGAAGTTTTTATCACAGATACCTTAATAATTTCTGTGAATAACCTCTGGATTTTAGGGTCTGAAACGTTACAGAAAACATTTTATAGAGAAAATTCCGTGATGACTCAATTCAGGATGATTCCAGAACCCTATATTACACAGACTGTATCTCTGAGTATAAGGCCTCAAGAGATGAAATTTTAACCCAATTTACCTTGATCCATCTACTAAATATCCTCCAAGGGGTTCCTTCTGAAACTTTGTAGAAAAACAATTATAGAGAAAATTCCAAGGTGTCTTAGATGTAGCAGCGAAACCCCAAGACCTTGAGCTCTGATACCATATGTTAAGAACCAAATATCAATATAGCATAGAAAAACCTTAGAATAAGTACTCAATGCCTTGAAAAATAGATAATTTCATATAAGAAGCCTTTTCGAGGGGGAAACCTCCGTATACACCACATAAATGTTCAAGTACAAGATGATTCCAAATGAAAATGTCTCCTTGGTATATATAGGAGACTAGGAGGTACAATTACAACTAATGGACCCAACCCAACATAAATACAATAACATTACCAATGTAATATTCCCCAATTAAGGGGTAATGTGCCACTATTTAGGGCTTAACAGAAGGAGATTTTAATGTCATAGAAATTTCAAGATGTGAAACATGACATATTCAATTATTTATTATCTTCATCCACACAACACATTCCATTAAGGAGGAGGGGGGGGAATTAATAGAAATAAACCATTATGTTAGTTTGAGGGCCACTACCTTTTTGAAAACCCCCATTGGTATAAAGAGGATGGTATTTTGAGACTTATATGTTGTCATAGAGCATACCTCATGACAAATATAGGATAACACAGAAGAGGAGAAGAGATTTTAAAGTCATATAAACTATTTCAAAATGCCAAACATGATATACTTGAATGTTTATATTCATGTTCATCATCTCTCTCTCTCACACGCCCACTCACACAACATGTCCCATAGAAAAGGAGAGGGACATTGAACTAGCATACATATTCATCCAAAAAAAATCAAATATTATATTAGTAGGATGTTTACTAATAACCTCTTTGGAAACCTACATTAACATAAAACCATGCTATGTTGAAACTTATATATTGTTACAAATCAAACTTCACAACCAATATAAAATAATTACAATCATGTTTACAATTAATATAAACAAAAACCATATTTATAATTATTTCAAAATAATTTATATAAAATACCAATCATGTGTTTATAATTAATATAAAATACAAATATCCTCGGATGGGGTGTTAGTTATCCATCACAGCCAAGCAGGATAGGTGGCACGCTCCAACTCTGACGAGGCCATGTGATCCCTCCCCAATGCCACCCTCCTCTACTTAATGCCGATCACCTCGAATCCCCCTTGCATTCACTCCTCTGCATACAAGTTGCTCCTGCTCTAGCGTTCCATCTCCATTTTCCTCGTCATGGTGAGGGTTGAGCCACCCGATCCTTTACTCCTGCGCTTGTGTGAAGCTATGATTTGGTTCTTATTTAGGATGACTTCTCTTTCGTAGGGATACCATGACATTTTCCCTACTACTCTGTGTCATTTCGACACTCTCATATGGATTGGATTCCCCACCTTCTCTTCTATGCTTGATTTCAACTTTTTCCCTCTCTTGGTAATGCCCGAGCAACGCGAGCGACCAAAAAGGGGTCCTATGTGGTATCATAATTATGATCGAATGGCTCTTTGGCCACTTGCACCCAATCTTCCTACACCAAGTTCTTCGACCTCCTCCTCATCTTTATCCTCCCCTAGCCAACGCACTCTCCCCCCTCTCTCCTCTCCTTGGGCATGTCGAGTTGAGTGGTTTGATAACAATGACAACTCACTAGGTTTCTCTCCTAACCCCCCAACGGATTTTGCGTCCTCCCTCTGCCCCTCCTTTCCCTCCACTGCCTCCACCCCACCCCTCTACCCCCGTGTCGAAGACCCCTCCTTCTCCTCCACCACATGTCTTCTCGAACTGTGATGCTTGGAAGAACCTTCTTGTCTCTTGGGAGAATTTGCAAAGCCTCATCTTCGACGCCCACATGGATATGGATGACCTGCGTGTCATGATGGAACTTATGGACAGATGGGGGGAGTTCTTGAAGCTCCTTCTCACCACCTTGCTCGACTCCCTTCACACCCCTGGTACAACGACCAATGCTTCGACTGTGACAGTGAATGCTCCTGCAACGAACGCCCAAGCAACTTCCCCACATGCAGAAGCAGAGTAGACATGACATGAACGATAATTCGACATTGAGTTCAGGTTATAGCCATCATTTTTGTTTCTCTGGAGCATAGGAGTTTCTTCCTGCTTTGTTGATGGATAATGCGACACCTAGACTCTTATCAGACCTTATGTGGCACCATTTTGATAAGACAAAGAGACCAGGATAGTCAATCCATTTTAGTTTTTTTTGAACAATTTATTTTATTTTTTAAGTCTATTTTATTGTGTCGGATGAATCAGTTTCACAACTAAACGATTCCAGGCAGAAAATACTCTAGTATGACATAAAATATTGTATCTTTAGTTTTTGAAAGGTAATACAAATCCGCTTTTATATATATATATATATAATACAAATAATGTTTATAATTTATCCAAAATAGTTTATATAAGATAGTGTATTTAATATCGAGGCAATAATCTCTGGAACCCAAGGCAAGGCCATTAGAATGGTTGGACGATTCGAGATGGTACATTGTCACTTTCTGCCATTAAAAAAAATCATTATAATAAAGTGAAAACAGAAATTGATTCTCGAAATTTGAATTTATGAAAAAGATAAAAGATGCAAAATGTGAATCAAATTTGACTCAAATTAAATCAAATCTAGGGCTTTCAATTCCATTTAAGGGTCACTTTAATCATAACAAGAGGTCGGAGAATTATTGATATTTTCTTAACCACTCGTTAAATTAAATGAGAAAGTATTAAAATATTTATTTTAGTATTAAATGATAAGTATTAAAATAAATATTTTAGTATCATTTTTTTATAAAAAAATTAATAGTATATTTATTCAATAAAGTTAAATAATAATAGTATATTTATGAATAGTAACTAGTTGAAATTATTGGTATTAAAATAAATGAAAGATATGTTTTTTTTTGTTTGTTAGCATGTTTGTGATTTGAGGGATTAGTTTGTGGTTGAGAAACCACGATCCAATGACATCTAATCCATCAAAATTATTTGGGGATCACACTTGGCTTGGGTCACACCAACGCTTCTTATGGTTGGATTTTTTTGGTGTCTCTAGATAGCAGAGGGTTTCAAACTTGGGTCACCATTGAGAATGAGGCACATCGAAATTGATCACTCTATCAGGATTTGATGAATGAAAGTCATGTTATTTATATAATAATATTTAATTATGGGATGAGAATGAGGATTGATATAGACCTTGGGTTAGTAATGGAGAAGGTTACATGCTGTTTGATAAGTTGATTGAGTTACTTCATGGAAATGGTATGTTCTTTATAAATAAACTTGCATGCCTAGAGATAACAATTATATGAAAAGAAGAATGAAATTCAACTGCTTTGATTGGGATAGAAGATAGAGTGGCAGATGATTTGGAGAACTATATCACTTCTCTAAAAACATCTCATATGAGAATCAAAGAATATGAGGATGAGCTTATTAGGACAAAAAAAAACTTACTAGAGAGAAATGTTACATTCCCTAAGAGGGATATCAACCTTTATGTGTTTTTGAAGGGATGGGGGATGTTATTTGATGGTGGAAAATCATATGGAAATTCAAATGTCCATTAAAATCTTGTATATTTATGTGGTTGTTTCTTAAAAATAAGGCATTCACTTGGGATGTGGTAAATAATAGACGTAAACAATCGCTTAGTTGGTCCATTCTTTGCAAGGAAAGAAAAGAAACAATTGTGCATCTTTTATTTTTTTGTCCCTTTGCTGGCGAAGTTTGGAAAGAATTGGAAGTTCTTACTAGTTCAAGAGAAGTTTGGGGGAAATTATATAGATGAAGGGATAAACATGTGGTGTAACAACCTTGTTGTTAAAAAGTTTAAATCTCTCCATTTGATCGTTGCACATGTAATTTAACTGGCTCACAATGCTTACATATTTGAAGGTAGGTCTATGCCACCCACTCAATGTGTTGTCAAGTTAGACATTATATATATATAATTTTAAGGTTATGGTCAAGTTAGACATTAAATTAGTGTATGATATCTTTTTATTTGTGAGATAAAAGATCCTCTATACTTAGTAATTTGATTGCTAAAGTTTACAAATATATATATACCCTAATCCATATATACACATGTCAAATTTGAACCATAAATCTATGAAGAAAATTAAAAAGAATAAACTCTCTCAAACTCAAACTCAAACTCGACCTCGACCTCGACCTCGACCTCTTCAATATGGACAAACTTTTATTAAAATCTCAAAACATTATAATATAATATGTACAATAAAAAAAACTCACATGAAAGTTACCTATGATTATGAACACCTTGGGAAATCCCATGTCTAACTAAAACTATCTCCTTCAGTAACATCAATATCTAACTAAAACCATCTCCGTACCCACCTTTGGATTTTAAAAAACTATAGTGAACTTCATAGCCTTTAAAGATATTCATAGTACCATTCTTTAAGGTTAAAGCTGATGTGTGCCTTTTTTTTATTAAGGTTTGTAATGCATATAAACTATTAATTATGGAAAGATGTATTTTTTCCAATTATGAAAAGAAGTGTCCTTTAGATTGACTATGTCTTCAAGATATTATGTAAGAATTTTTTAAGTTAGATATTTTTGCTTTGCTGTTCTTGTATTATTGAAGAATTTAGGCATATCTTTGAGTGATAAACTAGAATTGTTGGTAAAAGTGAGTTGAAAACTTATTGGTCCCCATGGTTTCGTTTGGTTCTATTATTTTTAAAGCTCCCCAAGCCTCTTCGTAAGTGATTGATACCATGATTGAGGAGTTTTTTTTTCCAGAGATTACTTTAGGGATGTTTGAGATAAGATCATCCAATGTGATTACGTAAGTATGTAAGGTGAATTTTAGAGAATAAAGATTGATTGAGGAGTTTTTTTTTTTGTTTCAGAGATTACTTTAGGGATGTTTGAGATAAGATCATCCAATGTGATTACGTAAGTATTTAAGGTGAATTTTAGAGAATAAATATTCATGATTATAGTTAATGATGAAGCTCATCTTCTTCATGATTTCAAGCTTTGTTCAATCACGTTTATGGTGTTTTTAATTCATTTTGCATTAGCCTATTTACGAAATAATTTTTTTTTGTCTTTGTCTCCTACTTTTAGTTAAAGATTTGTCAATTTGAGCCTCTAGTATTATTCTTTATATTGTTGGGTTTTTAATAGTTATTGATGTTAAAAAAATAGGGTGTATTCACATAGGTCATACACTTTAAGACAAATTCTCACACACACATATGAAATATTGGTGCACTAGTGTTTTACGTAGTTAAATGGGCATTTGAGGCAATATATTATGTAAAAAAAGAATAAATTACATGAACATATTTTAATGTTTATCATCAACAAATGAACATCCATGCTCTTTAAATAGAGATTATGGTTTGATAGAGTGTCAAGCCACATCAAGTGTAGTAAATCTCAAGGAGATGTTTAAACTATTGGATAACTCATGTGTAGAGCATGATTGTCACTGTCATATTAGTAAAGTACAAAAACACACTAAGAAAATACACTAAGAGCACATTTTAACCTAATATTGCATTGAACCACTTGTTGACCTTAACTAACTCCTAGTTTCCTAACATCACTCCTTAAGAACAACTCAAGATAGGATTAAAGGATTTACAAAGTGACAAAAATAAAAGGAAGGAGGTAGTAAAGTCCATCCCTCCTTAATGATAACTTTATGAGAACTTTTCAAAGACCAAAGTTGATAGAACTTCATTGGGGTGAGGGACTTCTTGAAAGTATTAGCAACTTGATCATATGTACATGAATAGAGCACTTTAAGAGTAGGACCTTGAAAAACGTTTTGAATGAAGTGCATGTATAACTCAATGTGTTTGATGCACTGATGTTAAACAAGATCCTTTGTGAGTTGAATGACAGTCTCACTATCATACCGAAGTGTCGTCGTATGTTTCTCTTGCAATCCAAACTCTTAAAGAATCTACTGAAACGAAATAGTTTCTTGAATTTCATGAACTACTACTTGATACTCTACTTCTATAGAAGAAAGAGAAAGGGCATTTTTTTCTTGTAATCCCAAGAGACAAGTCTAGAATCAAGGTTGAATACATAGCCTTTTTTCTCCCGATGGAATGGACATTATGGTGAAACCCCCCATGCACTTTCCCTCATTTCAAGGATGGTACCCAAGGTAAACTAGTTTATTGTAGTTTTGGAAACCTAACTCGACAGGGACATCAAGTGAGGCCCAAGAATATCCATAGAAGCAATCAACCTAGGGACTTGTTCCTATGAACTCCTGCTTATAATTTGTAACACTCAACCACTTGAGCTAACCCACCGAGCCTATTTGAACACATAACTTATAGAAGAATTCCAATAATTAGGGTCACCAACCTAATCAAAATCTATAAAACCAACTAATTAAGGAGTTCCCCATGGACTGTATTGTATGCCAAACTGAATTGGACCTTGGATATGCAAAAGTATCCACTTTTTAAACTTTTGAATGGATTTCATGGGATTCTTTCATGTACCAAGCTATGATACCAACAACAAATGAGATGTTAGGGAAAGTATGAGTGAAATACAATTTTTTTTACAACTAATTAACAATACAAAGTGGCAACCACTTTGGATGAAGTGTCGGTGGAAAAACGTTTAACTCTAAATTGAAACGAAGATGGGGTTGGTTGACAATAGTCCATGTGAAAGTGACAAAGAAAGTTAAATGCATTCTTACATTGGGAGGGGTAAATACCTTCTTGAGTTTGCAAAACTTAGAGGCCAATAAAAAAATGAAAGTGTCCTAATTATTTCATTACAAATTTCTTCTTAAGGCTAGTTTTCACATGGGTTATAATTTTGGGGTCTCTGCTAGTGATTATAAGTTTATAAATGTAAAGTAAAAGTACGAGATGATAGCCACCTAATTTCTTAGTATATACATTAGGATCAAAGTGGCATCGGGAAAATCCATAGTCAAGAAGGAATTGATCCATTTTTCATACCAGGGCCAAGGAGCTTGCTTCAAGCCATAGAAGGATTTCTTGAGGTGCAAGATAAGGATGGAGTCACTTTGAACAAATATGGGAGGTTGTTCGATATAAATTTATTCTTGTAAATCACCATGCAAGAAGGTGGATTTGAAATCCATATGATGGACCTCCCATCAATACGATTCTGCAAGGGAAAGACCAAGGTGTAATCATGAAATTCATTTTGGTAATTGATGTAAAGTTTTCAGTGTAGTTAATACCTTCTACTTGTAAAAATCATTTGGAAACTAATTGGGTCTTGTGTCTATAAAAATTACCACATGTGGCATACTTAAACATGTAAACCCATTTTCATCTAACATATTTTCTTCCTTTAAAAGAGGGAATAGATCCCAAGTATTATTCACTATTAAAGAATCAAATTCTTCATTCATCATTGTACCCCATGCTAGACGACCAAAATCTTATGCAATTTTTTTTGGATCACGAGTCTCTAAAACTTGAGCCAAAAGAGAGAAGGCTTGCTAGAACTATGAACATGGTTGGAGTTGATTAGAAGGATCACCAAAGGAGGCATTACATAATATAATTAATTAATGTCCCTTTCATGAAGATTGAGTTTGATCATGCAATCTATTTATTTATTCTCTGATTAATGGATTCCATTTTGCGCTTCAATACGCTCCCTAGATTCAGAGGGGTTATAACAATATTTTTTGGTCCATTCTTTGAGGTATTTCTTGAGATTTTTCTTTTTTTTCTCCAATACATGCAAGGGGAGTCTATTACTTATTCTCCCCGTGAAGTTTGAACCAACTCAAACAAAGATGTAAAGAAACATACGGGGTTGTAACAAAAGGTGATTGCCCCTTATTCACAAGGGAGAATGAGAGGGAGATGGGTTTGTGATCCAAGATAACTAAGGGAATGATGTTGGATGAGCTGTTTTATTTTAGAGTAAGTGAGGATACTTTTATAAAGAAGTGATTAATTCATCCAATGATCAAGTTAAGGCCCAATCTTCTGTTTGTCCAATTAAATTTTCCATTTTGAGGATTGAAATCAATTAGATCCCATTTAGTGATAATATCATCAAGCAAATCTTTGCAAGGGTCTCTAATGAAGTATAATCCTCTCTTTCCACTGGCATCCATAACAAGGTTAGTATCTTTAGCTATTTTGTTTTTAGGTTCATCGATGATAATGAATTTTGAAGGAAGATCCAATAATATTTTTTTCCAACTAATTGTTTAGGGCATAAACAACAATGGTCTCTCATCATTAGAGAAATTTGTGGATTATAGGGATATCCAATGTTGGATTTGAAGAATTCTTTCGACCTTAATCATCTGAACATACCAATCAAGGAAATGCCTTCTAAGAATCCTCAAGGGGGGCACTACTAAAGAAGATTTGTTCCAATTTTTTTTTTTAATTTTCACCAAGGAGGTGTCATCTACTTCGGCTTATTGGAGTAAGAATGGACACATGTTTTCTTATCTTATTAGGGATTTTAGGTATTATTGCTCATTTTTACCATAAATACCTCTACAAATCCATGACAACACTTTCATTACTTACATGAGATTTTATACCCCTACCCAATCACTTGCTAAAGCATGGAGTGGAGACCAAAAATATTGTTTCTCTTTTCCTTATCATCTTGTTTCCTTGTCCATTGGTGGGTCCCTATTTTTTTCCATTTTTTTCTCAACCTATTGAGCCTTTTTCCCTAGAATGAATTGCATGTTCCTAGTCATGAATCTTTAGAGAAGTGTGTTGGGAGGGGAATTCATACCTTGATCTTTGGGTGAAAATGATCTTTTAGGGGATGAAGTTAGTACATATGGTTTCTCTTGATGAAATTGTTCAGAATGAGTGGGAATCTAATAAATGGGTTCTAACATAGATCTTTTGTATTGAGGGAAGTTGTCTTGTACATTTTGGGAGTTCATGTTTTCCTAGATTGACCCCCCTCTTCCTTTCTTGATTCTAGCTCCAATGTTTCATAGTTTTATATATATTATAACATATTGTTTCCAATAGGCTTGATAATGACCTATCTATTTTCATCATGGGGGGTATGTGACAGCCTTCTTTTTATTATTTCAAGTACTTGTTTCATCAATTTTTCTTCTAGGACTTGGTAAGGGTCATTGCTACTGGAATTTTTCTTGCAATCCAAGGTGAATGTACTTATTCAAGGAATTTAATGCATTTTAATGGAAAATGTTCATAATATAATGGTTTAATATGCTTCCATCCTTCTATATCAAGGAGGATAGATTATGGCACCCCTTTCTTTGAATCAATCTCCACATATATTCTTGCACATGTAATTTATTTATTTTGGCTTATCTCAATAAAAAATATTCCTATGGTGTTTTTGATATATTTTATAGTGGGATCACCCCAAAAAATATATGAGAGATGAGGCAATGTCACCTAGACTAGAACCAATTTTGGGTTATCTTCCTCCATATTGAAGTTTGACATCAATTTGTTTAGGCACAACCTTGTTGGGCCCATAAGGGAGGGTATGTTTTTGAATATAATATCTCTACCTAAGTTGTTTTAGAACATAAAAGAAAAATAAGTCCTTACACTAACAAATATGGATGGGTTTGTATTAATCAATGATATCCACTTTGGATTCAAGGTTTGTATTAATCAATGATATCCACTTTGGATTCAACAAGGAATCCATAGCTTCAGGGAATGGCGAGAGACCCATGAATTTTCCAATGAGGGATCACCCCAAAAAGATGATAATGTTTCATTAGGGGCTAGAGTAGAGACCTTTAGAGTTAGATTTTGGTCAACTCGACAAACACTTTTTTCTTTTGAGGACTTGGATGGCTTGGTTTTTGTTGTTATGCCCCTATTAAGGAGGAGGAGGACTATCTTTAGGGGGTTGAGGGGAGCGAGGCGGGGGCACAACGATGGGGAGAGAAGCAACA
The DNA here is from genome assembly GCA_009831015.1 of Picea engelmannii. Lineage (NCBI taxonomy): Eukaryota > Viridiplantae > Streptophyta > Pinopsida > Pinales > Pinaceae > Picea > Picea engelmannii. The sequence goes on along the minus strand of ML808692.1, from coordinate 103,441 downwards.
TCTTCTCCCATCCCCACTAGAATCCATGGTTGAAACTCTAAGGAAGGCCCTATAAAATAATTCAAAACCTTAGTAAAGTGACTCTAAATTCCTACTTTCCCCGCCTTTCTCTAAGCATTCTCTACTATTACTATTATTATTAATTAATTATTTTTTATCCTTTCATGAGTTATAAAATCCAAATTCCTTAACATAATACACATTATATTTTTTCATCTTTATCGCTTAAACATGTCCTTTTGGGAATTGGAATGTGAATCTCCTTGAAGAAAACCAATAATTTTATTAAATCACCTTACTATGGTAAGATATTTTTATTAAATGGTATATTATTTTTATTAAAATAACCCTATCTAATTTATCTTGTTATTTTATTTTAAATTTATTTAAATATTTATTTCTTTTATCTTAATCTTTTATTTCAAATGTATTTAATTATAATTAAATTTGTGTGATTAACCACCTATTATCTATTCCATGATAACATTTATCCATAATTCTAAATAATTATTGTCGAATTCATTCTCGTCTACTCAACTACTAAGTACTCTTGTTGTAGAAATTTATGGAAATAAACTATGTAGGAAGTTTTGAAATATTCAACGTTTCAAGTGGACACTTCACCCATCATTAGGGACCAAAGATGCTAAATTATTAGAAAAGAGTATGTTAAGAACCAACACCAGATCTAAAGATATAATAAACACAATTACTGAATACACAATAGATCCACAAAGCAATATAGAAGAAACCACACAATATTATTATCAAACCCTTGAGGTAGGGCAACACCATACAATGGATCTTATTATGGAAGGGATCCTCTCCTGTTCACTTGCCTCTTCGAGGGGGCATCCTCCTATTGAGCTATCGCTCCAAACACAATACTTCTCTTCATGTCTTATTACATTGCTTGAGCCCCTTTATATAGTGCTACCATCACCTAAGAACATTCTAGAGGAGGAATCTTCTAGAAGTAGAACCTTCTAAGAAGCCCTCTTACATTTATTATATCTAACTACCATAGTGGGCCTTATTTAATAATATAGTGGACCTAGTCCACCTTACATTGAATGACCTCCACTATTATCACTATGGGCCCTCTGGGCCCCCCACTACCTCTCTAGCTACCTTACATTCCATCCCCATTATGAAAGCGTTGTCCTCAACGCTTGATGTACAACCATATACCAGGGTCCCATGGATAATTGTGGACCGTAATGTTGAAGAAGACTGAAGAACCAAAGTCCCATGTAGAAAGTAAATCCACCATGCTGAAGTAGTCCAACCA